>JTDE01002842.1:83252-96322 GCA_014338405.1 Paragonimus skrjabini miyazakii | reverse complement strand
CGCTAGTGCAAAGCCGTCTGGCGCGGTCAAATAACGTTCGTACCAATCCTCTTTTATATGCTACGGGAACATAGCTGTCAAAGTGTAGGTACTGACCGGTCCACGTATTCTTTCGATATATTGCTCGTTGAATGGATCCATCCATGAATACAAATGTGGATGCGGAGCATCCTATGTTGGCAGAACTGAGCGCCGGCTTGGAACCAGGGTTACCGAACACTTACCGAAATGGGTTCAACAAACGGCCACACAATCAGGCAACTCGACAGCAAACACATGGAAGGAGCCAGCGTCATCGACTGCCAAGCATCATTTGATGACGCAACATGTGATTGACTCATCAAAGTCATTTCTTGTTCTGTTCTCGACTAGAAACAAACGTCTGCTACGATATGCCGAGGCGATTACGATCAGACACCGCCACCCGATTTTGTGTATACAAAAAGAACTGTTTGTGACGTTGATGCTGCCGTGGTAGCAACTGAACTGGTTTTGAACTTTGACCTTTTGTGATTGTCATGTGGTTTGGAATATTGTACATTTTAACTCGTCTGCAGTAAACACCAGTAGAGATGCAGCGAAATCTGCTCGAGCATAAATCGTGTAATGTCAGTCTTTTGTCTGCCCTATTCAAACTATGGTTATATTGATATTAGGGAAAAATATCCTAAAAAAATAACTGGGTTCCATCTAAAATCATCTCTGCCAAACCACTTGTTAGTAAAAAAAAGCTGTTTGATACCCTAACAGTTTTTCAGTGGGATCACTGGTATCCTAATGGTTATGAACCTTTGCTATGCCACTTAAACATTAAAACCTTTTCGTACAAAATAGTTTAAAGTTACCAAAAACTATGATTTGTTCAACAAAAGCGTGGAAATAAATGTGTGCACAATTACCACACATATACGTCTGGCTAATCAACCTAAGTTCCCTTTCTAGAACTTGTTAAAGTGACATTTCATAATCCTCGGCTAACTGCGGAGTTCACATTTTAAACGTTTACGAATGTGGAGGCAAAAACCGGTGCACTATGAACCTCGTTACAAAACAAAGACATAATTAGTTCTATTTTTCCAATTTAACTACTTCATGAAATATGTGAACGCAGCCTTTTTGTCTTCTGTTAACCCCCGGCTTTATCTTCGGAATTGATCTTGTAAACCCCTGTATAATTTTATCGATCATGTAAGTATTTGTGATTTTTAGGCTAGTACAAACTAAACTTTGCCGTTTTAGGTTAAATTAATTGTATACTTTACTCGAGTGAATCAAACAAAATAACTACGGTTTATTATTGATGTGAAAGCTTTGATCCAACTAGACAGAAAAGCCCAATTTCCTATTTTCAGGTTCATACCATATAAAGATTAAGTATTTAGCTTGGTTTAATAGAAATATTTATGAATTTTATAACATATTTTGCTTCTCTCGGTATTTTTGTGCTCTTTTCCTAAACGGTCGTCAACATAACATAGTCACTAAGTATATTAGTCCAGTTGTAAAACTTTAGACAATGTCAAGTAATAACGTGTCAACTTTGATTTATCAGCCCAATCATGTTTAATCGCACGGATTTGTACACACTTCATTTGCGTGTTATTTCGGGTATGTATTCACATAAGCACGGAAATTCATCTCATTAGTTCCTTTTTGATTACAGATACTATTTAACACACAGTTAGTGTCGTGAACTAACGTTGGTTGTAAGGCTTAAGATTGTAACAGTAAAATCAAATAAATTTCCTTTCTTTCATATATAAATGATGGTGTTTATCTGAATATATAATACTTGTTTTTGACCTAGTACTATGAAACTCTGCAAAAACCAATAGATCTGATATGCAAATCACAGTGGGTTTGTTCACAAAATACACAGCCTTAAGACTTCGTTAGTTTACGTTCTGTAGTTGGTAGTATTTCACTAGATGTGTCATTGTATAGCTTGCTTCATGTACGTCCTGCTTGTGAATAGATTAGAGGAAACAAAAGAGAACAGCCAGCTCCATTAGGATGTTTTAGAAATTTCGTCCAATCAAAAGTGCAGCATTCTTTACTGAAAGGTATTTTGGAGTTTCGTCACCCTCGATAATAAACATCTACTCATTATTAAGTAGCAAAGGTGGATCAGGTGAATTTGATCTATCTAACCATCATAAGTCGATCAGATCTGCAAAATGAATCTACCGCTGAGATACTTCCTAGTAAACGACGGAGAAATGTTGCAAAGTGTACTATGTATGGCAGCCGTATTAATGTAACGTGTAAGCTGAAATGCGATTTACTTACAGCAAAATGAATTTATGGACAACAACAAAACCCAACACTCATAACTCTGCAATTTGTTTCTAAGTTGGTGAGTAAATGGTGCGTTTTCGGAGTCGCACATATCCGGTAAAAACAAACTGGGCGACATTTCGCGCTAGGTCAAAAGTCATTTTCAATGTTGTACTGCGGTCTACAGGGGTTAAAAAATAGTCGAAGTGATCATTTTCGAAAACTAACGTTATTACGATCCCACAGACTCTGGACTGTAGTCAGCTGATCTTGGCTGGTATTAACATTTCACGGTTGAAACACACAATCGGGATAGAAGACAGAACTCTGCAACACAGTACTGTCACATCGTTTTCGACGAAGGTAGCTGAACAAAGATGCAGAAAATTTAGACTATGGAACTTTGATCTACTTATCTTACTCATTCGCTGTTCTACACTTGGGTTGACAATTTGTTTCATTGATTAAAAAACACGTTACGTTGTGAAACACTGCAGAAATAGTGAAATCAATTACGCCGTATCAGGAATAATCAGCATCAGAAAAACAGTCAAAAGTAGATGCTAACATAATTACGGGTTAGTAAGTCGAGGGAAACAAAATGAATGATTGGCTGATAAGATTATCAAAAGATATATATCGCACAAGGGATAACGGTTTTCTATAACTATACGTATGCAAGTAACAGTCTATTTGTACATTACAAATCAAGTCTAGTCTTGTGGCGCAGTTCAAAATGCGAGTGGGTAGCGGAAGATGGTCGTCCCATATAGCTTACCAAGAGAATAAACTAGTTAGCCTCATCTAACTGCACCTCAAACATCATGAAAAGTTTTATCGAATGATACTTTGGTTGAAGATATATTGGTTGTAGTACAATAAGACTTCCCATCTTAGCATAATTATAATGAAAAACATTTATTTGAAAATGTCACCAATGAGGCTTTTTACAACCAACTGTGAATATTTCACCGCAGGTTATTCCCCAACTAGATACATATTGTCAGCATCATTCGTCGTGACACTTTATAATCTGAGTTTGCCATAGATACCCGAAGTGGTCCATTCTTCTTTTGTAGGCAAGGAGGTGGCTTCAGTCCTTCGGTTAAATATAAAACAACATTTGTTCCACATATACAGTTTTCTTCTAGTCCTCATTTAAAAATAACTGACCTGCTTGCACAGTTTGCTGTTCAATAATGCGACGTCACGGCAATGAATGACAATGAGTAAAAGTCTCAGTGTTACCTAACACGGATAGGTTTTGTCAACTAACAATCCACAAGTCGCACATCAGTTTATTCGTTACATTTATTTATTTGTTTCATAAAAAATAAAGTTGTTTTAACGTGGCATATTTTATTGGCACGGAGAGCTACCGACAAAATAAAATCTTTTTTTAAGAGCATGTCAGTTATATTAACGTTAACTTCAGTATAGAAGCCACACTTTCACCTGTCGCTGCTTGGTAGGACATGAATCACTTCTGTCTGTAGTTGTTTTTGCCATACTCAAAAATGTTGAGTCATCACATATTTCTTTAGTTAAAGTGGAAGAACCGGTGTATGTATGCCAGATTACCCCGCGAAAACTGCAGATATCAAAAGTGACTGTTTACATTTGAAAAACCTATTCTGGTTTCACGGGAGATTTCGGAAACAGTGTCGAGGCTTGCATATTGCAGTAGATTGAGCATATCGTATAGCTGTAATTACAGTGACGAATAAACTAATATGTTACGGGCTCACACAATGAAGAAGTAAACTTCAACATAGTCAAGTAGGATGACACTGACAGAAGCAACTCACGGGGACGCCGACTTCTCGAATGAAAATGTGAAACACTGATGATTTTGATGAAGCAATCAGAACACCATCCAGGACAGTGTACTGGCTTGACTCCACAGTCCACTAGACAAAAATATGTGATCTCTGTTACATCATTTAAACAGTAAACTTCGCTGCCCAACTCAACTGCCTCTACATGTTCAGTGTTTTGTGACACAGATGCCATAAGTATTTGAATGACAAAAGGTATGTGAAATGTCGACTGCGACTACCTACCTTTATGTAATAAATCTACAGTGAAGATGGGCAGTTGTAACATACTACTTAACATCGATTACTTTAGATCAGTTGTTAAAAGTATATAAGAAGAACAACTAGTGTTTAGCGAACAGTCGTGAAATAATGCCTACAGGTACAAGTTTTGCATCTACAGAAAATTTTTGTTAAGCTCGTTCCGTCAAGCAACAACCTATTTCATTCTTTCAATTTGAACATCACCCACAATTGATCGCAGCTGTCGCATTCCCATAGACTATCCAGTCGACCTCTTTCGAAATTGAACTGTAGGCAATTTGTATCAAATCGTCCACTAGGGTTGTACTACTCGTGTGTGTCTTATATTAGTTAGTGAATTGACTCGAATCAAAAATAAAATGTTCCTGACGGTAAATGCTTGAGAACGGGAATGTCTGAAGTATTCTACTAGTGTAGTGAGGGTGAACGATCGTAACAAAATACTGGAACGACTGCTATTCAGTAGTAAGACCAGAGCATACATTTTGACATCGAAATAGCCGCAGGAAAACTAAAGGAAGAAACATCGGAGTATAGCATCGCACAAAGTGGTCCTTGCTGCGTAAAGGAACTGAGCATTGGCATCTATGGCAACCGAAACAGTCTGCGCCGAGTACCGTATGCAAATGAATGCTTTTGTTTGTGGTACTGTTTAAGCGCGTAACTTACGTGTTGCTTTCTCGAATAAATAACCCTTGTGCCATCCGCGTTCTTGGCTCGCAACACGCGTAGCTAAATAAACAGCTAGATTGAACAAAATCATAGCCAACTAGACAAAGTTAGTACCTCTGCAGACGGGTCGAAAATCTTCGGCTGAAAGATGTGTTTAGAACGACACAAAGATGCAGAACGCAAACGTTGTGAGTTGCGTTAAAGTTAACGCTAAGCGTTGTGATGGCATCCAGTTTGAATTTGCAGTTGACCACTTTGTCGTCTGCGCGACTTCCGGTGGCCCTGTCGCAAATGAACTATGACTCAGAAAAGTGTATTCAACCAAATCAGTTAATGAGGAGAATGGAGGCGGAACTTGCATAGCAAACCTTCTATGACGCTCACAGAGTAAACTGAGCCTTCTCGCATACTAATGGTTGAAAACCTCTTGATTGTGAACGAAGGAGACCGAAATGTGTAGTAACAAAACATGCAAAATCCTCTTTGAAGGCATAAAACGAACAGTCATAACTAAAGACATTCGGTGCACATAGTTTAATTTTGATCGTGCAAAAGGAAGACATTTTAATGCGCCAGTCACGAGATTTAATTGGCATGTAGAGCTGAGAAAATGAAATAGAAAGTAATTTTCTCAGCTAATTAATACCAGGTATCGATTCCGTAAGACCTAGGAACCAAACATTAACCCGGAACCACTGAATTAATTTCCACTACTGGCAACTTTACGTTGATGGAACGAGTGGTTAACGCCAAAAAGCTCAAGGGATAATAAAAGGTGAATCCACTCAAGAGTCAAACTTTGGAAAAAGCATTGTTAAAAAGGATTTAGTAAGATATTCATTGAAACAGTAATAAGCTGAACATATGTAACAAGTCAACTTTTGATTGTATGTGAGACCATCAGTTATACAGACCCAGCAGGCTGAATACTGTCTGATGTCAAAGGAACACTAAGTGATCTAACCCATGCGGTTGAAATAGTATGTGATTAGGACCAAAAACACTGTGAGCATATGTAACGAACGGTGAACTGAAGATAGTTCAGAGCTGACACCAACAACAAAAAGTTAGAGTGAGTTATCAAAGAGCAACTTGATGGATGGGCATGAAAACGATCTGACGGGTGAGTGGAAAACAGAAGATGGTTTCTGAGGTCAGCAGCGTTCACGTATTCGGAAGAAACCCCTTTCCCAGTCATCACAAAAATGCCACTGATACGACTAAACGACAATTAACTAAAATTTTCAATTCACCACGAAACACAACGAAGTTACTATATATGGACAAAGGTCATGACACTCAGGTGATCCGAAATACTGGTATGTGGAAGGGCAGAGGCAATGTGCTTGAATTAGTGGGGCACAGATGTCGACCAACCGAAACCTCATGATCACACGGGACGTTCTCAAGAATCAGTCATCTCAAGGGTTTTGTGGTCACAGCAATGGTTTTAAACCCGACTCAAGAGAATGGCGTAGAGACCCTAGGAATTTCCATGAAAGTGATTTAAAGGTTCTTCAGAATATGGAGGGCTCAGTTTCAAGAACGTCAAACGTTAGTAGCATATTCAAGAAAGTCAGATACGTAAGTTACACCACCTTCCGAACAAACAAAAATGAACGCTTCACAGAAAGGGCAAACACTGTCCGAGGAATTTACTGCATGTGAACTAAAGTCTAGTGAGACGTAGTAGAGCCGTACTACTTCCATACAGGTAAATCGAAGTAAATACTGGAAGAAATTTAAATAAGCCAGGCTTGGACGAAAATACAATCAAGAAACGGCGTTCCCTAGGTAGGAAGTTTTTACTAAAGCGCTTTCATTGACAAGACCAATAGATCACATAAACGCATAACTGTGTTGTTGAATCAGAACACACAGTCTTTGTCGGTTTATGATGCAAACAATCAATGTACAACTAATAATCTTGATCCAATTATCAAGTGACAATGACTTGCCAACTTACGTTGAGAGACTCCCGAACAAACGTATGATTCAATATCCTGTAAATGGAAGGACAATTCTAATCGATCCGCTTGAAACTTTGTACACAGTATATGGCAGTAACATGGGCAGTTTTAAACAAGCAAGTTATCTGTAAATAAAATCAGCCATGATCAGAACATTAAGATAGCCCTGAAAATTTAGTCGGTGATATCAGAGTTAATGGTAGAGATCTGTTGTATGTTATAGATTGATTGAATGTGGTCGAAACTCACTGTTAATCGGACATAGTCAGTTCAGTTGTTAACTAACCTGTTACGTCTCGTTCCCCCAGGCAAACATAACTACATAACCAAATGTGACTGATATTATATCGAGTCACCGTAAGCCAATTATACCGATCAGTACACTGTCTATACCAGCCAACGGAGGGTCATAGCAAAAAAACATTGAGTTTTGAGGCATTACTTATCTATACATGAGTCGATGGCATTACATTCCGGTAGATAATCCACCGTCAGGTTTCATGAAATCCAAGAAAGCGCGACACGGTTGACATTACCCAAAAGTCCCCGTAGTAAAATAAGTTGACCAGAATTGAGCAAGGATTATCAGGTGAGCGTCAAACAAAAGATTTCATTTGACACAACTACATTTCACCGTTCATTTAGTGGGATCCACTTTTTTGAAACTGACAATGATACATCAAGTTACCGCTTATATGGGGTGTTCATTTGTAAAACAAAGAAACGATGCAAGCATAGGAAACCGGTACGCTTTAGAGGTGCCAAAGAACAGCATTGAAGGTGTTATAAGCTTAATGAACAAGGACTTGGTTGTTCGGTTCGAAACTATTTTAATCGAATATAGTCATTCACGGGGCACTCTCTCTTTGTTTTTTTTCGTCAAGACTGCCTTCTCATAACGGCTCGTTTTGAACTGGATGCAGCCTGGGCACAACCTCAATGAATATAGAAAATAATTGCCAACCGTATTAAACAACAAGCATTTTATTAAAAATGTATAATCCGTGCTCGATCATCGGACGAATAACTATGTCAATACTTTAAGTTCTTTATCAGATCTTCAAACCTGTTATTGGACACTACGAAGACGAGTTGGTACACATTCAATGTTGAGTGCTTGTTTTCACTTTAAACCAGTGCATCGCAATTTAGTTGGTTAGCGACCCAAATATATGACATAATTCCATCTCATACCCCAAGGCACTTAACACACCGGCAGCGTCAATAAAATTGTTTACGAAAAGTTTAATAATAGTGAAAATCAGTTTTCTATTCGGCGATTCATCTTCTAATAGCTTTGCTAACAAACATTATTGTGTAAGCGTTTGGCACACAAACCCCATTATACAGTAGGCTTAAAAGGGATTAATCTTTCCTTTCAGTCCTGATTGTCAGGATAATGATGCATTATGTTTTACAGAGATATGTTTTAGAAAATGTTGGCTGAGCTTTATCAAATTTGTTGAGTTGAAACAGCTTATTGTAACACCCAATAACATCCTAAGCACGACAAGGCAGTGGATACTTTTATTTCAAGTCAGTCTCTTTGCTGATCGGGAAATTCTTTTTAACGTTTACCAATTGTTTTTGGTATGAGAAAAAATTAACATCGAAGTGATTGGTGACATGATCCATACTTCAGTGGTCATAATTGCATGATGTATAAGGTACTGGAAACTGAGCTTTTTTTCATTTAGGGGAGTTCCTAAAGTATCATCGAACGCCAATTTCATTGCTCCAAATGTGATGATCTGATCGCCTGACACCTTTTTTCTCTAACAGTTTGTTTTCTTTCTGAATAAAAATCGGTTATTTCACCAATCACCAAAATTGCCAAGCACGTCGAATAAGGATGATGATGTCATAAATAAGTTAATGCTCATGAAACAGGTCAAACTCGGAATTATATGCCGTTGATCACTACTTTTCCAAACAAAAACTGTAAATGCATTCGCAAGTTCAGCACACCGTTTTAAGGAAATCAAGAAATGGCTAAAACTAGGATTGTGCTTTGTTGCCATTTTTTTGCTTAGTGTTGTATGCGATTAAAGCGATGAGTATCGTAACCCCACCATTCAGCTCCTTCATCCACTAATCTAACATGACTCCCCGTCACTAGAGCAGAAGTCATAATAATGTGGGGGTAATTTTTTCGGGAGCAAACGATAAGATATTATTGAATTTTTTGATTGTTAATTGACTGTAACGTGGTTGGACTAGTTTATTTAGCTGTGATAAATTTCACGTCAGTTATTCTTTGGAAATAGTCCCGAATCATTATTTCAAACCACATTTTCAGACTGGCATAATTGTTATTATTTTTTCAAATTAAACTCCGTATACATTATCATAATCATTATTGTGGCAGGCGGGCGAACATGTTACTTTTGAGAATGTGAATTTTTTTTGTAGTCGACGGCTTTTCTCGTAATTTCATGGGTAAGTTTCTATTGAAAAGCAAGAAACAAAATTTAAAGAGCTTCGAACAACAGTCAATTACCCCATCTCAGTTTCTCTTCAGTTAATGTTTCATGCGATTACGTATGTTTCACATTTAAACAATGCGCTAACGTTTTGCTTTAATAAACGGAGCGCATTTTATTGGGATATTTCTTCAGCATTGTTGAATCTCAATAAATCCATTCTACAAAAATTACTTTCTACAAAACTGTATATGATAATATCACACCAATAAGAGCCGATAAGTAAATGAACCGAAATGGACCGAATCGTTCAGGCCAATCTACAAAATATGTGGGATACAATCGAAACTGGTCAAAGGTCGTATGCTATCAATTGCAGAGGCGATTGCAATTCGCCTATACTCACCACCACTATGCGCTCAAAAACGGCTAGTCAAAACGTTGAACCTTCCATGGCCGTGTACGCAACCCCAGGACAGAATAAGAAAACAGTCTAAATCCCATTTACTGCTGTTACATAACCTGTTTAGTACCAAACTGATCGAACAATTGTGATGCAATAGGTCCAATTATGTGTTCTAACATCGACAACTTTTTACACAGGTTGCATTGTAAAACTAGCTAGATGGCAACATTCGTCTACACACATTTAATGCATGATATTTTTATTACACTCGCAGATAAAAGAGGAGAAATTTTAATCAATTATTTTTATTGCTCTTACATGCAAATATGAAGAGTATTGGGTGAATTGAGATTAATTACTTATTTGTGAAAAAAGAACTGACAATTATTAGAAATTTTTATTATTTTTTAATTCCTTCGAATCTAGTTATGTTAGAAAATAAGTTCTATACACAATTTCCATTTGTTAAGATCCCGCTGTACTGCAATTTGATTGTCATGGTTAATCCTAACTCCATCTGTTCGTCTTCTCAAAAAACATGTTTTAATTATCTAGTTTTTTTCCGAACTACCAGTAACCAAGTCGTAATTATCAAACTATTGTTGTGAGCCGAAAACATGAATGATGCAAAGGTTATTTATTCTGGAAACCAACACTTGGGTTCTGCGTTTTAACACGACAACAAACAAAAATACTTATGTGCGTATAGTACACGTCCATTGCTCAGTTCCCGTATGTACCAGGAACATTTCATGCTATGCTGTACTCCGATGCTTCTTGTATTTTTCCGCCAGCTACATCAATGTCAAAATCCATACCCTCACCCCACTACTGAATAGTGCTGGTGTGAGTAGTATAATGCGACCGCTCGTACGCACTACGTTAGTTTTCTGATGATGCTCGTTGTTCGTATACATCCAGATATCCTTGAAGCAGTTCAACAATACGCTGTCCACTTCCGCTTCACCATGATTAACAAAGTTAGCTAGTTGCTATCTGTTGAACAGAATTTCGTCAGGAAGTTAGTGGGAAGGAGTATGTTGGGTAACAACTCAAATGACGTTTATACATTCAAGAAATAGAATTATTTGGATATCAATCAGAAAACAGCAAAATGTAGGACCCTTCAAAAATAGAAGCTCAAAGCTAGCGAACACCTGAGAATCTTCGTAAATAAAATTTTAGAAACACTAGTAGTTATCACATTTATAAAATACAACAATCAAACTGTCATGTTACTTTTGGGAATACTGTCAGAAACTGACCAGTGACTTTAGACACATAATTTAAGCACATGTTTCCAAACATATCATCCGATTGTCATGATTTACCGAGTTTCAGTACTTTATGTCAATTGACCATCTGGAATATAACATATTTTCGGGAAACAGGATATCAATTACTTAGGTGAAGTTTGGGCTGGAAGTTCAAACAGTTGAAAAAATTTATTAGACCTAATACCAGCAGTTCCGCCTGTAGATATATCTGTATAGATAATTAGACTCCAAAATGTGTTTCTACATTTAGTACCAGGTAAATTGCTTAAAATAGTGACCGCTGTTCACAGGCTTTGTAGTGGCTCAGAAAACAGGGTTTGTATTACTGTGTCGACTAACGCCTATCCAGATACGTTCATCAAGAGTAACATGGAGGATAGACAACCGCGACCCTTAGTGGACATTGCCGATAAAAAGAACGTCTACTTAACTTTGCCATATAAGGATGACTCAGCGGCAGAGCTGATATCACGTCAAATCGTCAATGCTATCAACACGACTTAGTATACCGTTAGCTCTGTTGTTACATTCAACTCAAAACGGGCGGTTCCATTGAATTTGAAGGATAACGTGCCTAATAATGTCGCCTCTTTTTTGACCTATTCATTTGACTGTTCCTTTGGTTCAGCACACATAGGTCGGACTACTAGGCGTTTATATAAAAGAATCCGCGAACACTGCCATGCTTGGCTTCACTCCGGAACAACAAAACGCATCAGCTCATCCACTCCGGCCCATGTGGTTGATTGCAATCAACACAGACACGAAGACAGCATTTCATACCGTCTATCGGGCCCCAGGCAACTTGTCGCGCAAGACCAAATGCCATATTTCGTTGATAGCCGAAGCGGTCGTAATCCAACTACGTCACGCGAATCTGTGTGTGCATCAACAATTCGTTTAAACTCTGACGCTTCCTTGGCCGAACATGGCTGTTCAACCTCCCACTGTCTCAGCCTGATTAACAGTGACTAACTAGAAGCAACTTCGTTTGTGTTCCTAACCGCAGCGAAATAGTGTTAATCTTTTATCCAATCACATTGCCCCTTCAGTAATCTTTGATCAATATCTCGTCACTTAATTTTATATAATTGTGCCAGCCAATGAGCAGAACTTATCGAAAAACTTTGTTTTTCATAATTGAAACATATCAACAAGAGATTCCGAGCATTGTCTAAATAGACAATGTGAAAATAGAGGTAAAAATAGGCTAATATCAGCTGCAAATCTCATGAGAGTGCGTTGGGACTGGCAGTTCTATTCAGAGGATGTGAATGAGTTTGAAGGAGCCGCGGAATATTAAAGTAAGCAGGTGAAAACAACGTTCCAACAAATTAGCTGCTTGTTAAAACATCTCCCTCAGCATAAGCGTTGCAAGTAAGCCAAGCGAGATTTGAGCGGTGTGAAAATTTAGTACATCCTGAGCCAGATAGACAACCGTGCAACTTTGAAATGGCTTGTCCACTACATGCTTAACGTACCGCAAACCAAGTCGCACCCACAAACTGGAATTACAGTATAACCTTCTCGGTTAAGTGAACTAAATCCAGCAAATAACTGACATCAACACTTTGGAATCGTACAAGTAATGAAAACTGTATAAGTTATTTTAATGTGCTCCCACTCTAATTCAAGGGACTAGCAAAATTGTTTTGGGATCTCAGTTAAGTTCAGTTTGGTTACTACAGTTTCACAGTTGTCCAAGCGTTTATGGTATCGAACCCTCTCTTTGTGCGATTCATTTCTGGCCACATGGTGTATTTATTCTTCGTAAACTCCATCGTCGTGCCACAGTTTTATAAAAATCCCGGAACACACTATGATCATTTCCAACCTGAGCTTATCACAGTAGTCAGACTGAGCGCTAGGACTGCCCGAAATGAGTGAGTTGTCCCAGATTTATGTGGGCGAATATATCACTCATTTCCCTTTTAACTTGAAGCATTTTAAGGGGTGTTTCAACA
>JTDE01002842.1:52520-63935 GCA_014338405.1 Paragonimus skrjabini miyazakii | reverse complement strand
CATTCCCAGCATCCCATCCGTGCCGCCAACTATGTTGTGGCCTGTAACGGCTACACGAATGGTTCACCCAGTGATCACGTGAACTTAGCTCAAAATTTCTTGATTCATTCACAACAGAAGAGAGCAGGCAAACAAATAATCATGTGTACGGTCAAGGTAAACGGATTACAGGTCACAATAACAGAGCAGCATCCAATACCAATAATAATATGATTGACCGTAAGCAAATGCCTAATCAGAATGCTACAAAGTAATGGGGGAGGAAACCACCAATAGGTCAGTAGGAAGCATGGAATACCTCACTAATCCGAAAAACACAGTTACTCCTAGGGTCTTGGGAAAACAGATTGGTCTTAGCACGAGTTTTCGAGCTTTAACGTTTCGTTCCTCAAGATGGCCCAAGAGACAATCCACAAGATGGATTAATCCACTGTTGCAGTGGACAACAGATAATTGTGAACAGTGATACAAATCGATCACCATTACATCGCCGCACGCGAGCACGCATACAAACCACAAATTGGGATTCATCGGTCCAGACCACTCTGGACTCGTGCCACAGAGCTCAAACGTTACGTCGCATAGTCCATGATGGTCGTTGTCTGCATTTTCAAGTTATCACTCAAACAGTTACGTGCCGATCCCTCAATCTGATCCGACTAATTCATACGGGAGTTCGGATCGACAGCAGTAAGTTACCCAAATGGATCGGTCGCGAAACGTCTTCCGCCTAACTGGTCGTAATAAATATTGAGCATTACTTTTTGAAATGGTTCTTCTTCGTCAGCTGCATTCTTCACTTCCTGTGTCTCTCGTTTCAAGATAATCTGATAATCTTTTTACGATGTTTAGGTCAAATGATACAATTTGGCAATCCAACACCTTGTTTTATCCACTCAAAATGTACAAGCAGCTCGCTGAAAATCGCCGTTGTACGTCGTGATATGCTCATGTTGCATTCAAGTGAAACAACGATACCCGACGCAGCTCAGCTGATCGATCGACGTGGTATCACTTCGTGGTGTACAGTGGCTCCATGCCAAACGAACAGGAAAAAAGATGCACATGTATGAGCGGCGAATTTTGAGCTTTCACAAACATACAACATCTAAAGTCTCATTTCGTCAAACCACAACATTTGTAAGAGCAGCGAACTGTGTTCTAAATTGTGTGTATACAACCTGTATTCAAACATATCTGTCCTCAAACAAAACTGATGGTTATTATGGAAGGCCACGCTGATGGCTACCGCCAAGCGATCTATCCTCGATCTTAGATTAGATCAAAAACAGGAACTCAACAGACTAAGAGTAAGGATCACATACCTCTTTGGATTGGTATAAAGTATAACAGTTTCCTTGAAACCTGTTCTGAGCAGCCAATAACTTACATCCAATGATTGAACATATCTGACAGCTTTAGACTTTCAAAGGGATTAAAAATTTCCCTCAAAGTTCTGACAACAGACTGGTTCGAATTTTCCCGCGGTAATGAGCAAAATGTGACTAAAACTGACTAGATCCTATCAGAGCCAAAAGGAGGAGAGAACATATACACAATAACATCAAAGTGCAAATAGTAACCATTGAAGAAATTTTTTACCTAAGAACCCAAGAAGTTATCATGTTGTCTTCACGGTTTCCATTTTCAGTGAGTTCTTCTGAAATGTCTTTTGATACAAAATTTCAAAGCTACGTCACTACCACATGAACATTTTTCGTACAAATTCGCCTAAAACGAAAATACACCCTAGGACAGTTTAGCTGTTATGTTGACAGAGGTGAGTGTTGAGCAAGCCCAACTTTGTCCAACATTGTAAGATCTCATGTATATAAATTGGCAGTGTGTTCCGATTAAGTGTTTATTTCAATACAGCACCTCCAACAGGCTATTTAGTAGCACACAGTGAAGTATACTTGTTACAATTCCGTGAAACAATTAAACTTTGTGCGGTTTTCAATCGCACATGTTTTGACTTTCATTGTTCATTCTTGATTAGGATACACCATGTCCAAAATATCAGCACCACTATCCAACAAAACAGTGCCAACATTCAACTGATACTTGTTTCAATTTTTACCAGATATTTCCTAGTGCAGTTTTACGGTAGCCAACAAAAACATAACTTAGTTGTTACGAGAGTACAAATGTTAAGGTATTCTTAGTGTTGACACTTGTGCCATGTACGAGTCAGTCAAGGCCTACAAAATGTGCAATTGAGTTCGGTACAGTTTCCGTTTGTCCACTCCGCAAAAAACTTCGAGATTTGCAACATTCCCTCTTAAACAAAAAAATAAGCCCTAGCTATACTGAACAGTTAAAAGTGCGCTCTCTGACTTATAAGGGATAAGCCTCCTGTTATGTAACTCCCCAGCGTTCCGTTTTGTTATTTTTGGTATTTTACGCTAAAACGTCAAGCATATTGTGGAACTGACCATTGAACAAAGCCTTCTTTCATACAAAACGTCTCAATAATCTCGACTATGTTGTCAAACGCTATACTATTCTTGACTTCTCGTCCTGCCTGCTGCCCATAATCGTACTCTGGGTAGAAGAGCTCTTCAGGACAACAGTCATTCTTTTCTGAACAAAAAGGTGGACATATAGTGTAGTAGCAAGTACTGTCAGAATTGAGAAAAACTTCCGAAACTGGTCAATCGTTCATCAACTCGCGTAGTCAGCTCTGACATAAACATAGCCAACGTGACGATTCTTCTGAGATGTCCCTCAGTCTGTTCAATGGGTATGGACTTGTTAGAGGGTGTTCTAAAAATGCAGGAGCAACGGACAGTTTAGTACAAAAATAACCGGAACGCGACATAACGATCAAAAAGGGTTAAAAACTCTTGACTCGTTGAATCAAAATCGTGATGCACACCAATCTCCCATACGTAATTCGCGCAATTCGTTCACGTAACCTTCTGACTGACTGAGTTGGGGAAAATTGATGTGCAAGAACTAGCTTCATCTTCTACTATTCTGATTCGGCCCAACCAGCGACTGATAAACAAATCAGCTGATATAGTCAATGTAATATAGCGTAACAAGTCAACCTTACGCAGCATTTCAATATACTTATGTTGAAGTGTGAAGCGTTCCTGAGCAAGAAATAGCATACTGGAATATATTGGTATCAACATCTGATGAGCATTCTAGTGAGGTTTGGTTAAACTGTATACAACAAATTCTGTGGTGGAAATGTGAAGTATGTTAAGGTGACTTTTTGGGAACACAATGTTCCTCTGCAGGGTTAGCTACAGACAATTATGAGAGTGCCCCTAACTAATATGTCACGTATCTTCGGTGCGCTGACAGAATCAATAGACAAATTAAAATGGATGGATGATGACCATGGAATTTTGAATGAAAACAAGCCGGAATAAAAATCATGTCATCATAATAATTGTTGTACATTGCGAAATTACTCATCATTACGTGATGTTTCATCGACTTACTCTACTTGTAATCACGCATTAAACGGATAATGAGAATGTAATCACTTTGTTTTTCGACAACATTTTCAATCCGAACGCATCAATCTTTATTCGTTTACACGTGACCGAATTATGATTCCACAAACTACAGCAAACGGTTATCACACTGAAGGTCCCATCATTAATATAAAATCTTCAGATCAGAGTAGATCGGGGATAAGGCCATTCAGGGGGTGAACAAATGAAGTTCTAGAATAATCAAATTGGGCGGAATTAGAAAAACGAGCTGTATATATTATCTGCGGGAGAAGATAAATATACAGGAATAAGCAGGGTACTCGGTAATTTGATACAGAGGATGGAAGCGGTAACAGAAACGGTACCGATTGAGAAAATGGACATTCCAAGCAAACAAACAAAATTGTCTCATCGTTTTCGACACCTAGTCGATCGTTCATTAGGTCGCTGTTTTGAACGAGTCAGACACCGTGGTGCGTCTTTGTCTTGACGGTCTGATAACTTTGAGCGGTTGCTTCTGTCACGGCGCTTCTTTGGTTGAGAAGCGGAAGCGGTTAAGCTGGTTTTTGTATCAGCAGGGCACTCCAAAAGTCGGCCGAACGGCAGCCCCGGCAAACACAACCCGCGTTCGGATTTCTCATCTGATGAGTCATTCGGTTCCAGACCAGCAGGTAAACTTAAATCTAACTTCAACCGGTTAACTTTGAGCAGGGATGACACAGATGGGTCCGGTAGGTTTGAGCATTCATGCTTCTCCGATTTTATTGTAGGAAGCATTTCTATAACATTGGATGAAGTTTTCAAGAATCGTTCGTGCACATCACGTAAATCCACGAAAAGGTGAGCCTCGGACGGGTCCCTGGCAAAGGTTAAACGTAAACAATAGTGATATATATGCAAATCAAAACAGATTAAATAACTTATAAGTAAAAGTTTCGAGGTTTGCTTTGTAGTCTTCTCAGACAGCCAAATCCAACAAAAGATCATTAAATATAGATAGCACGTATGTTTTAGATAGCTGGACAAAAAATGGACAGTTGGATGAGACATGAACAAAGAACGCCTCTCAATCGTGGCACTTCAACACGTCCACTCTCAACAGTGGGTGTGAACCCATTTGTTGTCGATCGATTACGTATTGATTAGGGCTCATTCATCCACTCACCTGTTCCCTTGACACAGCACATTAGCTTCTGTTTGCAATGCTGACCGTCATCGATTGGAGTTCACTGTACAACTCGTCAATAGCCGCCACCGCAAACAATGCATATACATTATATGTTTGTATGAAGAAGCATATGCCGCAACCCACGGACAGTAAGAGGATACAAACCGCCAACTGGCAGCCTATGACCTCCATAACGTTACCTAACAGACGCCAAGCAAGTACCAATAAAGCAGACCGGCTTTAGCAAAATAACAACATTCACGAACGCTTGTGCAAAAATGTGAACACATTAGGTTCCATAGTTCAAAGAGCACGTGCACATTCATAAACAACACGATTAGTGACCACAGATTGTTATCGGTTGGCCGACACGGACGTAACATGAAGAAAACGGATCTGGTTGTGGATTCGTTATACCTTTACCTATGTGTACAGACCTCACGTTTAAAAACCACCGACGTGACCTAAACCGGTTGGGGAAAAAAACTCGCCGCATCTGTTGCCACTCCCGTAAACTGGGTATCGGGTATCACATGCAGCTGCACGAAGAAAAGAACGAGGCACTGGAAATAAAACCAAGGCGAAAAAACTGTCTTCGTTGTAAGACGACGTCAACTTCAATGCGACAAGGTGCAATATCGAAATATATAATCCTTTTGAACGAACAATATAAACAGTAAATATTTGGGAAGCAGAACCTCGAATCACTGACGGTGTGCTTCAGGAAGATTACCTCACTCATTACAGCTGGTCAGGTGGCAATCCACACAAGTTCTGAATCATCACTATCCCATATTGTGAGCACGTCCATGTCATCAAGGAATCTCTCAATCTGTGATCTCAACACGCGTACTCTCTTGTGGTAATACAGTGATACGTCAACCAGTTTTTTTTCGCATTTTAGTCTTTGACAATTGGCCTGTCGATTTCGAAGGAATTGCGGTGAGTAGAATGAACTGGTGAGTAGATGCATGAGTGGTGTTTAAGAAAGGTGACGTAATCAACCGACACCGGGAAATAACAGTCAACAACTACAAATTGCCTTACTCGATCTAGGTGAGTGCATATTCGGTCGGTGTAATGTTAATTGCGAGTGACATGTGCTTTTTAGGTTCGAGGCAGACGACCGATGCTTACTGTCTCTGTCCGGTTTGCCGCTAACTGGAGCAACAGCATTTCCACTGACGTGGTATTGGTTGCATGATCTTGTGTCCTCAGTGTGGTCAACAAAACAAGGAAAGGACGTAAAAAACAAAATTTCTAGTGAGTGCACGAACACAATCTGGAGTTTCAAAGAGGTTATTCCAGATCACCACTCTTATATCAGTAGGCAAACATACGACGCGATGTGAATACCAATGGATCGACAGCGTGCGCGAACCAGAATGAGAGAAAACCGCACTGGAGGCTAGCCATGTGTCAAGGTCGTTCAATTGACACATGGACACACAGTCCGCCGCCAGGTCCGTTCTGTGGCACTAAACGGGAAACACGGGTGGATAAACAGAGAAGTTTGACGCCAGAAATCTCAGTTCATGGATCACTTACGTTTGGCAACCATTCCACATATAAACACCAACGATTCCAAACATTGTCTACTGCTCAGTGCATGCTTCTAGGTATTGCCTGTTACATCACCAGGACAGGGTCAGTAGCGTGACGAGGTCGATCCCGGCATGGTCAGGGTAGCCGAAACCTTCACACAGTTTGTGAAACTGTGTAAATGCGTTGGAATGTGACTAATCAACACAGATTAAGTAACATCGGATGGTGTCACAACTTTGTGATGATTAACAAAACAGCCAGGGTTTCATTAATTCGTAATTCTGTTGTTGCCCACATTCTCTTTGAATATCTGTAATATCAACGAATACTACCTGGTGCGTAAACGTTCAGCTAATTCACAGGACACGTTGTCCAAGCGGAAAAATTGAGGCACGCTCTATATATTGACCAACTGCTTTCAGCTAATCTGAGAAAATGTCGCGCTCGACTTTCGAGCTTTAACGTTTGCCACAGGGCACGTTGTAACGGCATCAAAGTTATCGAAAGCACCGACTGGTCGGTCGATAATAGAAGTAATAACATCATCTCTACCTACAACTCCATTCTCTACACCACGAAAGAACTTACGGTAATCTCAGAGAGCTTGATAAACATCGTACGTTTAGGAATTCCCAAAGTGAAAGTGACATAATACGTTACGACGTGTCAAACAACTGTTTCTGATAAATTTACAGTAAATCAACACGGTTGCATGGGTTCGTAAACTTCGCGTTTTTTATCTGTACCAGGATAGAGTTATCCGGGTTCCGCATGAGTTACGTCAATCAAAGAGAGTTGAAAGCATGACCGTATGCGTGCGATGATGTATGACACAGTAGACAAAGAAGCAATGGAAACTGCACGGATTTTATAAGATGGTGCAATGGAATTTCGCATGGATCGCAAAAAACAATATCACCGTCTCGAAGAGAAATGCCGCCTACAGGAAATGAGGTCATTACTCCTGGTATTGTCAAATAAACTGCTCGTAACTGAAAAAGTGGTTATGTATGCCTGCGCTATTAAATGTATGCAGTTCGTGAACAGTCGCCAAGTAAACATGAGGCTCTAGGTCATCTTCCCGTCTTAGGAGTCCAGGGCAGCGATCTAACTCGCATTCAGTGCTGGGTGGATGCGACAAATAATATGTCCCTCACAACTGATCGCAACTGTCGTACTTCCATAGAATTTCTGGCCGGCCCCTTTCGAAAACACTCGACTTTCAATCTCATTAGAGCTCGACAGTAGTGTATATCCTTATTACGGCCGGGACTAGAACTTCAACCACATTTTCATGAGGCAACCGTGTTGACCATTGCGCCAATGGCCTCACAGTAGAGACAGTAACTGTCCTGTTAACTCCAATCAATGATCCCTCAACTAGGACTTCTCTTCAAGCTGAAATTTATTTCGTTCAACAGTGGCAGGAAAATGAATGCTCAAGAATTGCCACAACTACAAACAGCATAACGAATAGAAAGCCCTCTGACAGCCAAATACAAAATTAGCAACAAAAACTGCTCCAGTCTCTCTGTGGTAGGGCACAGTAACCAGTGGAATAGGTGTGAGTTCAAAGGTTTCCTGAGTTCCCGGCGCAGTTATTTGGGTCAGCTGGCAGACAGCCTACCACGTTTGAGCATGTTCTTTCAGTGGATGGTACGAATCTAGCCGAAGCCTAGATTTGTGACAACTGGGTCCGTTCCGAATGAACAAAAATTACAAATCCACGCAAGTTAATTTAGACTTAATTACTAGACAATAGCATAAACGCTAATAGCCAACAGAAAAACTCACAAATCTGACCACAAGTGTTCCGCAAGAAAGCGTGAAAGCAGAGATTGACAGTATGCTTGTCCAGCAATCATAAAAACACGGCATCAAAATATGAAGCGACCAAAATGTCAAACTCTGCAAGTTTTGTACCATGGGTCCGCCACTCGTAAGTGGATGTAAATACTCGCAGTATATACAGCCCCGTTATTGCTAATGACGAGATCGAAGTACAGCGCCCCATAGTTTAAAGTAAAAGTTGTCACAGACGATTGAACCATTCTTTTAAGTAAGATCAAACAGTATTATCCAGATTGGCTTAAAACTGCGGCTTGACCAGATCAATCAAGAGTACAGTATCCTGCACATCTTATCGATACGGACAACCGTGTCCACCAGTAGTGAGCTTAAGGTGTGGCTCACAGTGATCCGAACTACGGAGAACTAGGCCAAAACTGTGGAATCGGCGGACCGCGGTAAGTTGATTTTTATTCATAAGGACGAGTTATGTGAACGGTTCCCAAAAGTTACACCACAAGACCCAAAACACCCTCGACACTACAACAACTCTGATGATGTAACTGCAAGTTGATCCTCAAACTAAGCAACGCCAGTTGAACTATGAGTCCACACTTGTCAAATCACATGATAGCTCAACATTATTCAGCAAAAATTCACATGAAGTTTTCTCGCCATACAATACCGTTTGTAATAAATTACTATGTGACAGTCTGAAGATGTCTGCCGTTTTCGTGCCCGTGTGGCTCGAAGCAAATTCTCACAGCAAGCAGTAAATCGAAACACTTACATGTCGGCCAGACAGCCATTGACGGCTTCGTACAGATCGAAGGATCCAGCAGAGTGTGATGCGGCGTTCTGAGTGAGCAAATAAGAACCAACAGGAAGCCTGTAAAGGAAGGAAGTAATGCATTTTGAATAGTAGGAGCAGCAATAACACACAGAAGCTCGACTTAAAAGTGAGTTAGGATGGAAGCTCTAGAAAACTGGTTGTTTTGTGTAAAAGGTTGTGTTAGAGCCTCCAAGCAAGTGGGTCATGACCATAGTTGTAGCCCACTTTCATCTGAAAACCACAGCTATTTTTTAACAGTTGTACGGCACTTATGTCTTAGTTCCTGACACTGATGAACTGCCGTAGACGAAGTGAACGATTAGGAATTAAAACAAAATGTTTGCATTCAATAGTACAAATGAGTATGTTACCATGTTAAGAGGATACAACCGAATCGCGATAGTAACGCCAACATACAGTTCTGGTATTAACACACAGGTAGCCAAGTTGTATCTCTAAATTACAGAAATGTCAAGAACCCACATCATATTGCGTACAGTATACCACTGTATAGATAACTCTAAAAAAAACAGTGTCTAATCGTTAGGCGCAACAGTATTATTGGTTTCCTTTTTTATTATCACCTGTAAGGTCCGCACTATGTGAATAACAGACTCTGCTGTTCTTGTTTGCAATTGTGCACTGATGACAACCATTGCACAAACTCTGTTACACATGACATCCATTGCAATGAACTTATAATGCTGAGTGCAGCACCTTCACCGTTCAGCTTTCACCATAACGGTTAAGTCTACTCTTCAATCACTCGTTTGATGTACTGAGGTCTCCTACCAGCGATCAAACAACTCTGAAATGCTTCCCTAGTTTAAAAAATCAACCCCATATTATCTACTAAGAAAACAATGACAAGTGAGTACGACTGAGCCACCGTGTTGTGTACCAACTGAACGGACTAATCTGAGTTTACTCAGTCATGCGGTATAAGTAGATAGGTTATCAGATAGCACATCGCACCGAAAGGCAAAGACGAACCAGTTAAATTGAGAGCGAATTGCAGACGTTTTAATCATCCAGCGCTGATTGTCTGTTCTGATGGCACGCCAAAAGCGTCGAACTCTCGTTCGAGACGGCAATCAGCACTCAGTGAAATGGAAATACATTCGACTTTCTCATCAGTTAGCGTCTTAGGTTTCGTATGTTGCTGCAGCATATTCAATCAACCAGTCAGCTCGTACAAGCTTTACGTTAGCAGCACTGCTGTGACGAAGGAGCCTGCTAGGGCGCCCCACCCTGTGACAGTCCCAGGGGGGCCTCCGTCGTGAGAGAAAAGGAAAAAAATCAGTCGACTCAGCCCGAACTAGCAGAACTGTTCAAAATCGGTTGAGACTTTTTTATACCGCTATACACATGTGTGGTCCTAACTGTTTCTCATGATGGGGTGGGGATGTGTGTTCATGACGTGCCCTATAAATAACTTGTACTTGTCGCCCTACCCCGCACACGCTTTGTAGCGGAACAAAGTTTCTTATTTTGAACGCGTCTTTTGGCTTGCCCTGGGAGTGATTACGGGAACAGTCGCGGTACTATTCGGGACCGAGATTTTCGTGTGAATTATTACCGGGACGAGAATCCGATTTTATCGAGCGCACCACTATACCGAGATCGAACCAGTGTACCGTTTAGGAGGGTTTACAACAGAGCCATTACACCGTGTGACTGGGTTATTCGTTCTAGCTGGCTAAACAACCTGCTTAGTAGCGGCATCAGGAAAGTTGATCAATGTATGGATTATCTGGTTCTCTGCTTTGAGAGTGGTGCCAATACACAGATCTGGCCTAACAAATATCAGCAGAATAGAACTCAGTAGATCTAAAAGCAGCGATGGTCAAACAAATACATGAGATCAAAATTCAAAACTGAACAGATTGCTCAAATGTTTTGAACGCAAACGAAGTGTAACTCACGGCAAACGTCAGTAAATGGTACTACTTCAATAAAATGACCGCCAGCTCTGGAATCGACTCAGTCAATGTATTTGCAAGTCAGTGGCGAATATTCGGTGGATTGATTGAGTTACACTGAACGTCAGTAACAAGTGACAGCCCATTCCACATTCATGCAGACGATTCAGCCAGCCCCCATTGAAAAGCACCAACAGATCGGACGTTCGCTCGATAATTAGAACCAATCAGTATCTATCAATCGAGAGCTGAACCCTGGTCTACAGGCCTGTGAGTTGAACTAGTTGGAAACTGCATCACTGACCTCAGACTAGATACGACTGAACTGCCGTCTCCAGAAGTTTGGCGCCTGCATATTTCGGTTCCGATTACGCATTCCTCAAATGGTAAGTAAGAGAGGCCATCCTAGTGACCTTAACTGATGGCTTCATCACGGTCAGGTTGAACCAACAGAACTCTGGAAAGCGGTGAGGGATCTAGACAGCACAGCTGCTCACATCACCTTGAATGTTTCAGTCAGCCACTCTAGAAAAAACACTAGATTCGCTCCTGTTACGGGGCACTGACCATATATGTCTTTGACACGATCGAAATTTGAAATCCGATCCACATTATCATCTGACAACAATGCTGACTACCGCACGGTTCATTTCATACTAGGTACGACTGAACTCACATCGCTAGGTGTTTGTGAGTGAGGTAAGTTAG
>JTDE01002842.1:25731-44948 GCA_014338405.1 Paragonimus skrjabini miyazakii | reverse complement strand
GTTTGTGATTGATGAGAGTAAATGAAATGTTAACATATGGCATTATATGTCTTCTTTCTGCTCTGAAAAAGTGGTTGCCTTCTCAAACAAAGGTAAACTTTCGTCCAAATGAATGTAACCATTAGATGTTGAAATACCCGAAAATATGTTCGTTATATTTGTTTTCTTTTAGTCCGTACACGGACAAGAAATCTAACACCGTTATTAAGTGTGAGGACATACCAGATGAAAGATCACGAGAGAAAAGGCCAAAGCAAAAGAAAAAAGAACAAGTCAGAATAAACTGTAGGACGATAACAAGAGACAAAACGTTTCAACCGATTTCACAGTACACGCGTCCTAGAAGTTTGTTTTTGATCATTTAGCATTTTTTTATTCCGAAAAGTATGTGAATGGTGATACCTAAAGAAGGGGATAGCAACCAGCATACTAGCATCCCAATGATCAATTCCAACCTGTGGTGTCCTTTGCTAAGGATACTTCCCTTTGTTTGGGTCCAATCCGAAGAACCGAATAGAACCAACACAAACTAAACCTAATGTTAGTTTGTTTAAACCCTTACGCGTAGGTTACCAACCATGTTACTGGGTCAACCAAATTCAATGTATTGATAATCCTTTATAATGTAGCAAAACTATCAGACCCACATTTGTTACAATAGGATTTTTTTCAAATACACGAAACAAACATGCAGACATCTGTGAACTGTCCGCTCAAACATTGACTTTTCGTTGAAATTCCAAATGACACATGCACTCAATTGATGAGAATGATGTGTGATAAGTCTCGTTGCCCTTCACATCAAATGAATAAACAGCGAACACAATAGAGAATGATTGATCATTTTCGGTACTCAATGTCAATCACCTACTTAATCAAGTGTCATGTCATTTACAAAGATGTCAAAGTAAGACAATAAATCTATCAACCATTTGTGACAGACTTCTAAAGTTTCAGTTGACAGTGTGACTTACCAAACATCAAAAGCCTGCAAACCGATGACAATGTTGTAGTAAAGGTTTGACGTTACATCGCTTGTTTTCTCAGTTGATAGCTACCAATATATTTAAAAAATGTTTATGTGACACGTTTTTTCTATGTCCCCCACATTTATCGTGTGTTTAGGAATTAGTGTATCACTCGTTCCAGTGACTCCACAGGTGTAAGGATTTTTCTTCTTTAACCTGAATTATACAAAGATCGAAGCTAACGAAGGCCGATCACTTTTTAGTAGGTACAATCACGTCTGGTATGAAATACACAATCTGACTGACCAAACCGAACAAACTAGATTTGTTTGATGAAAAGGCCAGCCGAAACAGCATGCGATCGTGGTTGTTAATAAGAGTCAAATAGCAGAACTACATACTGACATGCAGAGCAAAACTTTTGACATCAACACCCCTTTATGATACAATCCTATCTGTCCCTAAGAAGCACCGAACAAGGATTGTTGTAAAAGGTCTCATCGTAAATGACATTTCTTAATCTCCTTCTTTCTCCCTATGAAAATAACCTTTTTGTGGATCGTGAAAGCCACCACCGACAGCTCCAACCTCAGTTGTTGTGACGATTAATTATATTTCAAATGCCACCGGGACTGTCTGAATTTAGCTCATAAAGCGTGACCCAATAACAAACAATCCAAAGTCAAACGGTTCAGAGGCAGAACGAGCAGCATGTAACGAGAGAAGCAAGTAACAGTTTGACGCGGAATGTGATAGGACAGAGAAATCCTGATCGTAAACTGTAATCCACACAGGAAAGCATTAGAATGACAGTCACATACGAGAGATCAGCACACATGGAGTTTCAGTGTCAGTCCACAAACCGGATCGCATCGTACCGAATGACACGATCTGTACTGAGCTGAAACAGTGACTAAAGCAAGGGACAGAAGCAGGGATACAACGTTACGTTGAGTGGAAAAAAGAAGTAGTAAATCGAAGACGAAATGTCCGCAGGGGGCAAATCTAAACATGGGATTACCGGATCTACGAAACGCTCAAAAACAGCACTCAGGGAGTAAATTTCAAGTTGATATGAATATGGAAAAAAGACGAGAGTGAAGAAAAATCACATTCACAAACAGGCAACCGGCCGTAAGAACCAATCACACCAAAAGCGTGTATAAAGCCAGGAACATTTTTAAAGAAAAAAATTAAAAATATGACAAATAAGAGAGGTGCTGAGGATATGCAATAAAATAATTTCTAATTCACAGTAAGTGGTTTGAAAAGATGAATTTTGCAATGTCATACATACCGGAGGATTGTGTGTTTGCTGACAATAAACAGAATGTATGAGTTACCACTACATTTTGTAGGTAATCGATATAACCCAAAATGACAATGAATTGTCGGCTGATACTGAAGATAATTGCCTTACAATCATGAAGAAACAACTCCGAGAGAGAGAGAGAGAACAGATAAGGATGAAACAACTCGTTAGAATAGTAAGTGGGTAACATCAAGTCGCCCAAATTATGCCAACAAACAGTCGAATTGAAAGTGATGTAAGCATTCATCCGCAAAACTTGTCTTATGTCATGTTTCACCAGTCGTTCTGACATCACAAGCAAATAACACGAACAGTGTCAATATTCACGTTGATGAACCGTCAACAATCCCAGCGTCTCTATTCATACATTCCGTAAATCATAGGCCCGGGTAAAAAAACGAGAGATCCACAACGGCTCATCAGCTAGAGTTTAGCTTTATTCATCCATATCGTATCAACATTTGGCAATTCCGACATTTAGGCAAATCGACTGAAGCATCGGAGAAGGGAGTTCAACTTAATATAATCATACAAACCTCAACCATGTGCACCAGTCAAAACTGAATGAATGAACTTGATACCAGATATCCACTTCATCACCCTAACTGTGTCCAACAAACAAAGTTGCTCAACCCCTTCAATTGAACACAGGCAAATGGCAGAACATATACACATAATAATTGTCTTTCATCCCAAGCAAAGTGGGAGCAAAGCGGGAGCTATCCAAATTCAAAGATACCTCAATTTCACAAAAGATTATCTAGAATAGAGTGACCTCCCGAGGATCCCACTCATTTGCAGTATCCGCATTACTGTTAATGAAGCTAAGTCTAGCGTAAGAAATCATACCAAAAGCTAACTTTTAGGCAGGGAGATGAACGGTACGCAGTCATCGATGGACGATTGGGTCATGACATGCAGTCTCATCGTCGTGTAAACTTCAAAGTATGCAGATCACTTGATTTGATATATCCGTTCCCAGAACAATACCAAGTCACAGCAACACCGAATAGTGACCACAATCTGCACTACTCATATGATAAAAACTGTGTCGCGTAAATGAGAAACTCGACTGCGAGTAATACAGCCCGACAACAGACAGGTGATCACGACTAAACTGATGTGTTTCTGGAACGTTACTAGAAGGTAAATGTCAGTTCGCTTTGTGGCAATATGATGAGGGGCTCGGAGATGAAGGAGCAAAGACTCAATCACCGGAAACGAATAGTACAATACCGAGGAACAGTAGCTGTTCGAAGCATTGGCCCTAACAAGACGATAACGTTCAACGACATTGTGTTAGGAGGTGCATCTCCTAACGAAACAGTCAAAACGCATCACGCCACACCGATCGGCCTGCTCAGATAAGATGGTATGTTCGTGGGTGGTGGTATGTTTCCACTCAGTCAATCAGATTACAGTCGAGCGATCGAACGCCTGTGCACTACCTGGACTATGTTTACTCGCGTTGCTTTCCTATGCCCCCTGTAACATAATTCGTTCCGACGCCGTGACTGCCATATATGACCGTTTCATTTGATTCACTCTGTGTCTGATTGTCAGCCACGGTAACCGTTCCGTCCCATAAATTTAGAACCCGAGTGGCCCAGTTTCGACTCATTCTTCCAATAAACGGTGTTTCCGAGTCTCATCATTTTCCCGGTTTTCGGTCAAGCGACTGGACACAACGATCGAATATATTAGACAGGTCAAATTAAGACAACTACTTCACTTTCTTCCCTAGCCAACAAGGCAGACACAAGCTAACACAATCAAAAACAGATACGACAACCTGAGTGCCTTTTATCACGTAAAAACGGATAAGAACCTGATAGGATGT
Organism: Paragonimus skrjabini miyazakii; assembly: GCA_014338405.1. NCBI lineage: Eukaryota > Metazoa > Platyhelminthes > Trematoda > Plagiorchiida > Troglotrematidae > Paragonimus > Paragonimus skrjabini miyazakii. The sequence goes on along the minus strand of JTDE01002842.1, from coordinate 40,828 downwards.
TATGGCCGCAACCAGCGCCCAGCTCAAAACGTGAGAAAAAATGTTCCGGAAGGAAAAAATGTGGAAACAGAAAATGAACTTAATAAGATCAAGCAAGAGCATTGTTGTGTATGCGAGTAAGTTGTCACCTGGAACAGAGTTTATAGTTAACGAATTAAATGGCCATGTGGTCAGAAACTGCACATTTCGTGACCACGTCATTGTCGAACTACACCGTTAACGGTCTTGATGAATAATGCTCGATGGGATGGGTGTTCAGCTGGCATTCGGAGTAGGTCACCTAACAACCATAGACTATGTCGTGTAATTGTAAGACGAACTGACAGGGAGCTTGAAATTCTTGATGATCCACACCAGCAATCAATGTCGTGGCTCCTGTCATAATCCTAATTAATGTGAGCTAAGTGATAGAGACAACGGTGGTCGAACATTGCCAGTTGACTCAGATCCTCGTTGTGAATAGGCCACGTTTCAGAGTAACAGAGCAAAATTGATTGTACACATGTTACGCATCCCTTCGTTCAGCAAAGAAAGGACAACTGTACAATGTCACAAGTAACATAGGCAAGCAAAGATAGCAATGTTACAAACAAACGAAACAGTGTCACCCAAATGTCTGAAACGGTAAATAGCCACAAGCAGACTATCTACAACAGAAAACTTGAGAGTGAGAGCATCACAAGCTTGAAGTAGCACATTACACTTTGAAAGTGCAAAACACACCCTACAAGTACTAGCCTAATCACACACCCTATCCAGCATGTTATGCGTACTCTCAGGAGAGCCAAACACAACATGGTCAACCCTATACTCCACTGATGATCAGTTTACTACCAAGAAGAAACCGTATACCAAGACCAAAAATACAACTTTAAGGAGACAATCCATCACTGTTGAACAGAAAGTGGGAAAATGGGTACGGTTGGCGGACAACGGTCGAAGTCGTGAACCAACGAGGCGGCTGTCCATAAAACCTGAAACTCCTCTGTCAAGAAGACACCTGAAGAGAAAACTAAGAACAACCGAATCGAAGGCAATCTTTAGGCCTAAAACGACCAAGATCGTCTGTTGGCCATAAGAATGCCGATACTCTAAGATATTTTGCAGAGTAAAAATATACTCAAGGCACTCTTGAATGAATCGGAATCCTGTTTGTTTTTCTCGCATCCGTCTTTCATTGAGTTTAGAGAGCCGATATAACAAAAAGCGAGTGAGTACCTGTGACGTAATAGATAAAAGACTGTTGTCGAACAGACTGGTTGTCGAAGAGACCTCAAGAAGTCGTTCTGAGAACCAATGACAAGTAGAAATGACGAAGTATCTTTTCAGTTTCCGAGATCGTCTGAAGATCCATGAGTTCCGATATCAACCTCTTCCAACCATATTTGAGAAGAGAAGGGCAGAGATCTAGTCCGACAGACTTGTTAAGCTTCAGCAACTAAAGCTCGAGGACAACTCCTGCTTCTGATACAGGACCGCCTGGAAAACAACAAATAACGATTGCAGTTCGGTCGTTTAAACATTCCGAATGAGACTAGCTGAAGTGCTCAGGAAAAGGCTTAGACCATCCGTCAAAACAGTACAAGTTGACGACATGAACCATTTATTAAAATATGGTTTCAGTAACACCGGATTGACAACCAACACAACCACGAACCGTGGAAAATAACATTCCACCACTCCCAGCTCAGATGGCTAATTCAACCTAGTTCGACTGTCCAATCAAATGATACTCACGGTCTTTACACACACAATTTATCAACCTGCATTTAAGTTCTGACGGTTGGTGTAAAATTCAGAGCTACGAGAAGTCAAACGATGCTTATTGAGAAAAAACTTCATTCACATGACACAACGAGTTGTGTGGAAATTTTGTGGCCTCACCAAAACATACTTCTTCTCAGTAAGCACACGTAGCTACTGCTATCTGTCTCCAGTGTTCCCTAGGCTCCCACACCTGACTTCACCCGGTTAATTTGTAAGCTAGTATCACTAGGTGGGCGGTCAGCAAAACCGAATCGCACGAATGCCACTTACACACTTACATTTGCAGGTGAATCATTTTTGAAAAAACGGTAAAACGAAATGTATACGAACAACGACGCAAGTTGAGCGCAGGTGCTTACTCGTAAGAGCAGAAACAACACCACCAGTAAAGGACTGCTACATGACCGACTGGCGTCCATAGGTGAAATGTGCGTGGCCTCCGCGTGACACAGTGTCCCTTCCTGTGTTGGAATGCGATACTCAGGGTAGGCTGACCATAAGATGCACATAGATGTGAGTAGACTGAATATAACCATACATGTACATACATATAACGTCATTTAACGCCAAGAAAACAGTCCCGTGCATGTGTGTCGCGTTATAAAAATGTGTTCTGCTTATCGGATTACGTGTCGGACTGGTTGGTCTGTAGTCTCGAGGAAGAACCGAGTAGAAATCTCTGGACCATACGTGTCTATGTAGTAAACGAAGCTACCTGGATACATAACTCCGCGATGTCGAACAGTATGATTGAGAAGTGATACATATGGATAGCTCGAAGTTCGAACGAGTTGCACGTCAAATCCCGGAAACAAAGAATAGCACAGAATACCAAGAAAAGAATAATCTGCGACTGTACACAACAAGAGAAATGGTCCACATACACTGACTAACCTCGTAGAATATCAGCTCCACCACGAAGCGTGGAACCCAACCACGAATCGGCCAGCTCAAATTGGCTGAGTACTTCGCAACCCCAGTCTCCTAAGTATTCCGGCCTCAACTGAACAAAAATCGGCTGCGTGGGAAGAGTACACGAAAAGCATGACATGATTATGCAGAGGAAGGACGCAATACCTAAGGGAAAAACCAACTGGCTCCGGTGGTAAAAGTGAGGAGGGGGCTTTTATATATATACATTATATATATATATATGGTGTCATGTCTGAGAAATGAACCTTCACTGCTGATTCAAAGTGGTTCAATGAAAACAGTAACTTCAACCTAACTGAGAAGTCCTGATCACGGGGTTACCGATTGGATAGAACAGAATGATTCCGTCCATTCTCCTTTCGAAATGATCGGGCAAGCTGAACACTATTCATACAAGGTTGTGGTTGAGCGTTTGAATTTGATTATTCGGTCATGCCTATTCTGAGGTAGTTGGCGCTGTGGTTAACATGCTAGTCTCACAAGCACGCGCGTCAGAGCGCAAACTGCGATCCGGACAAGGATATACACTACTGATGAGCTCTAATAAGAGCGAAACTCAAGTCTAGTGCTTCCGTTCGAAGTGGGCTAGCCGAAACGCTAATCTGAATGGGACGGCTGCAATGGGTAGTGTTCAATTTCGAAATAACCTAAATCCCGGAACCTTTACTACTGATGTCTGAGACAGTCAACGAGTGAGCCAGGCCAAAGCAGGAGCAGTAAGATGCAACTGAAGCGTACACGTTGATATGGTACACGAATCTGATGCTTGTCAAAAATATGTTTAGAAAGACAGCTGTGAAGTGACCTCACGCACTGAAAATTTAGGAATTGAAATAGACACAATGCGCTCCATTTATATCAATTCCTTCCTTACAAACATATCATCATGCGAGATGATAGACTTTATGAATGATTATGATTTATGCAACAACATAAACCTCTATATTCTTCATTGGCTATCTAAAATGGTTGTTTTGCCTTGTACAGAAACCTTCAGGTATTATATTGTGTGACGATTTTCAACTAATAAACGAGGTAACCACAGGGAGCACACTCGATCGTGTTCTAACCGAAGTGTGTAGGATTAATACTGAATGAAACAGCTTTGCAATCATAGCTGAACTGAAGCTGTACAAACCATATCAATGATCTTCATTAAAGAATGGATAAAATACAGAATGAATGAAAAAGTTCTTCACACAACTGAACCTATCACTATTGAACACCTTGAATAAACACCGTTCGGAGGAATCTTCTGAATGTTTAGTGTATCGTGGACTAGCAAGGACAGGATAGTAAGTGAACTTTATGTGCCTCCCTCTTGTTGTGTAGGAAATATCACTAGTTCGTGCGTCAGGAATATGCTCCAAGGAAAGAATACAAGCCTGGAAAGTAGTGTTATATGGGGTGATTTGTAACAACAATTTCCCACAACTTTCTATCCGTGAACGGAGTAAACTTACTCTATCAAAAAGTGTATATGTCTGGAAAAGTTTCATCAAACCCTCTCTGGTGATGACATTGTGGTGAACACTTTTGGCAAGATAAACAGTGTTAAAATGAAACAAATGCATAATGCTGCAAACCGTTTGCCCTCACAAACGACTAGGTTGCCATTAGCTTCAGCTAGAAAGTAAAATCCCGAATTTTTTGCAAGCCAGTGTATCTAACTATTTACTTTCAGCTGTGAAAATAACCGCATTGGTAGAACGGAAATAGCATCTTGAAAACAGTCCAGGTCCAGTGGCAAAAAACGCATGGAGGAAAGTACCATGCAACCTACTGTGAAATCCGTAATTTCCGCCCCAGCTGCCGTATCCGCCTTGAGAGTGCAGCGTGACGAGCACGAAGGCCAAAGTGCACAACGACCGGTCATCTCTGTCACCGACTCACCGTTCCTGTTGCAAGCTAAACAGCTAGTCCGGTGAGACCAGCGTGTGTCCGGATAATGTACCCGAGCGCGTACACCACCCAAGTTTAGTATGACCCAACTGGAACTAGTTGAGCTGGCAGGAGTAGACAACTGAACAACAGAAGCTACGAAACAGATATTAGGACGAGACATAACGGGAAGAGGAGGTTTCAGAAGCAAGTAATCGTACTTGTGAGTAAGCATACCAAAGAGAAATGACAGGGCAGTTTCTGGTGTTTAGCCTGAAATCATCAGACATGCAGACTGCACACTCGTGGACAAAACAAACGATCGAGAGCAGGTTAGAGTATGCCAAGAAAAATGGTATAAATCTCCCTCTTGACTAGCTGCATTTCAAAAACAAGTATTCGTATTTCGGTAACGATTACCTAAGTGATTTTTGGTGAATACCATTCAGTGCTCAGTTGACAGATTTCTGCAGGAGTCCGGTATGTTTATCACTTTTCTACATAGCTATGCGTCATAACCCGAGCAACATACAAGGTTAGATAGGGAGCCAACTTAACGAGCAATACTTTCGTTGCAAGATGGTTTATTCACTTGTAGATACCTGCATAGATCGGCCTGAAATAGTCAGCCAATATGGGAAGACAGTATTGATAACAAATGTTCCTGAGGTAAACTTATGCAGGCCAAACCATGGATAGTTCGATCCATAAGAGACAACTCGTTCTTTTCGGATGACCGGATGACAGGTCATATATGGACTGAATCAAAATCAACTCGTACTACAATGTTGACCATTTGAACTTTGAACCGCTCACTGTCGTGTCCCTACACATAGATGTCCTCATCAAATATCTTTCGGTGAAATGGTGATTAACCAGCATCTGTCGTTCACATCTTGGTGAACGGTTAAACGTTGATCCACGTCAACGAACTTGCACAAACAGTTTGTAATCTGCACATCACGAGTTATACGACTGATGAGAGTACGAGAAACGGATTTATCTCACAAAATCCTTTTTCTTTACACGATGTTCGAACTCAGCTGAATCGAACCAACTGCCGAATTTCATACCATTGAACGGTATGCAGAAAAAAATTAATTTATCATCATTATAAATGATGATAAGTAGTTTGCTCTCGATAACCACATAATGATACCACTAACAACAACAATAACAATAATAATAACAACAACAACAACGAGTTGTTGCATTCACTCTGGCGTGTGTGGATATTCAATTAGTGCACAGTGTGTGACAATAAGTTTTAAACGAGTCATGCCATTTTCATCTATGGTCAAAATCAGCTAACACACGCAAACAGCTTCTGTTCATACGATTATCCCGCAATGCAAAAGAAAATTTAGAAAATTTGTGCAAAACTACCACACGTGAATCGGACAGAACCTGAGTATGCAAAGCAATCGAAGAGAATCAAAACACAAGCAGAGCAATAAATCTCATGTCACGTAAAGAGAACTGATAAAAAGATACATTACGCAGGACACCAGAACCCAAGCGGCTACATATGCGCATCTCACCCATTCGACGTTGTAAGACTTCAAGTTGAGAATGGAGTCAATTACCGAAGGGTTAGCCGCAATAGTTGAGATGGCGGCTAACTGCGTTTAACGGCTTGAATGTTGTCAGTGTTTGACCGAATTATCTGCACACTTAATGAGGCTGAGCAGTGAAAGCCGTAAGGAGGCTGTCTAATGAGTGATGACTCACTTTCATTTACAGCTCAGCTGTCTATTTCCAAAGTGTAGGTACCGTGATTTCGAATTTTCATTTCCGCTGCTCCCTGCATGGGGCTTATATTCTTCTCTTAACGGCATTATGGCAGCAAGCATCAGTGTTGTATGGCTTACTATGATGATGAACAGTTTAGTATCACGTCTGCCATCCCGTACACACAATCATGTCATCAGCCGCCGCTGTATTTCAAGTGACCACCACTACAACGTACTGATTAGGCCAGGTTCAACTAATTGACGAAATTAGCTAGAAACAGTTTATTTCTAACCAGCACCACTTATCAATGTGTTTTCAAACTAGTTCATCAACAGGAGCCAACGATAGAGCGAACTGAGGGTCTTCTGTAGTTTGATGAATTGAGATAGCAGGAGTCCGAGGATTAGAACAAGATTGTCAGAAACATGAGAGCTAACGATGCAAGTTCCGTATCAACTCGGACGTATGTGGGAAACTTTGAAGTATCCCATAGGACTAGGCCGCTTAGTAAACAATTGCATGTTCCCAGCCACTGCACACCCATTTCTAGTTTAACCATAGCTTTCGAAAAGTGGCAGATACCGAAACCGACTTTTTCTTCAATACGAAACGTACGAAGCACAAAATTTTGACAAAAAGAGAATGGAATTGGTTTCATTGTAAAACACACTGGTGGAATGAGGCAGTGGAGTAACTGTACATGCAAAGTTAAGAAACAGGACTCAATTTGAAAAAAAAAACATCCCTCAGGATATAATCTATTTTTCAAATCAACAACGTTGGTACAATTATTCCACTGAGTGCACTGCGTAGCACCACATAGAGCAAGCGCAATAACTAGTCTCTGCCCGCTGTTTCAGGTTTTGGGATAAACTCAATATTCTAATGAATACATCACCGTCAAATACTTTGGGAACAAACAACCGATCCATAAGTGAAACCAAGGTGTCATTAGTAAAACAGCTTCCTTACGGCTTTCACTGCCCCACGCCACTAAGTGCACTCAGTTTACAGACAGCTCGGTCGAACAATAACAAAATTCACGCCACTGGACTAGATTAGCCGTCACCTTAACCTCTTCAGCCACTAATTCTATATGTCGTAAAAGCCCTAGTTCAGGAGCCGAAACCGACCTACAATAAGCAAACCCATAGTGAATGAATCCATTTCTCTATACCAGGATATGATCTGTACACCTCAAGCCTTAAACCAGTCGGTTGCAGCATCGATAAACAGTGTCTGGAGTGGCGGACGATTAGCTGGTGTCCTCAGCACATGGTCTAGCCATCTATGTATGCGAAAACTTTAAGAATGAACAAAAGAAATCGCTTTACACGCACTACCAAATATCCTTTTCCTAAACTTTTTGCTACCTATCCATTAGTCCCCCCCATTGCTGCGATCGAACGCAGACATTCAACGTCAAACAACATGAGAAGGTACACGTTCCCTATACTGAGAGGTCGGGTTTCTCAGACGTAACGTAATGTAGTTCCCATAGTCACCTCATATATGCGACCAGCATCATCATCACCATCATAACAGCCATGAGCCTAACCAAAAGGTACTGTGGCTCGGGATGCCGCTCACCCCAAGTGATGTGCAATATGTTAGAAGAAGGAATGTTACTGAAAAGGTTAGAAAGAAGTAATAATAATAATAATAATAATAGTAATAATAATAATAGGACGAAGCGGAAGAACTAGAAATGATATGGATACAGATATGTCACTGACTGTGACACATCGCCATTTCGGATAGCGTCTCTAACCAACGGTTTGAGTGATCACGAGGACCCCATCCAGGCAGGCGACACCTACCCACTTTGCTCAATGAAGCAATCAGAGTCTTCATATTTTGTGACCACGTTGTTGCTTGATCACCATGTGGTTTCACCCAACTGTTGGTGGTCTCAGTATATAATGCTCAGTACTGTAAACGCTCAACTGGCATACGGAGTACGTGGGACAAACACCGTAGGCTGTGCATCGCGACTAGTTGACCAATTGATCGTGCATCCCGAGCATTTCGAACTACGCACCGGTGAACTGCCAAATTGCCTACGTGGTCAATTCACTTGGTATGGACTAATTGGCGAGGATGCAGATGGGCAAACAGAGCAAGCCTGTTGATATCATCCTTGCGATCAGGCCACGTTTTCGAACTATAGTGCAAAACGGAAGCATTATATATCCTTCTTCCAAGCGACAACTAGACGTCTTCTCGACACCACAGATGAAACAGGTTGGGAAAAGTAACTCGTGCCTTTGATATCCTCGCTGATATCTCATCAACAATACTACAGACTGACGAAATACTGTTATCCAAGTATGTGAAGGTGTCCATAATCTTAATTGGATTGTTTGCAACAAAGAACGTGAGTGGAAATGCCCAAGTCTTGAGGAAACACTTCGCAATTTGAAGGTGCGAAATGCATTCCATACAAACCAGCCCGGTCAGTTACCTTGTTCAGCATGGTCTGCATGTCTTCGGCAGACTGGTTAAATAAGACAATTTAATCCGCATATCGGTCAACCTAGCGCCAGGAAGAAGGTCAACATCACGCTCACTGGACTCCTCAAACGCATACTCCAGACTATCGTCCATGACTAAATTGAACAACGGCGAGATCGGACATATTTGACGAACATCACTAGAAGTGATTAACTCCTGGGACAGTTGTCCATAAACTTTCACCCTGCTTGCAGAATGATCATATAGTGGTCTCAAGAGATTCACATATTTTCCTGGTTCCAGAGGACGTTACGGGCAACCGAATCGCAAGCAGCCTTTGGGCCTAAAAAGACCACGATCGTCGGCTGCCTATGAGAGTACCGATAATCTAAGATCCGTCGCAAGGTAGAATGTGATCAACACATCCTCGATCGGATAGGAATCCTACCTGTTCTTTGCGTATCCGACTTTTTCTCAGCTCAGTGAATTGACGTAATACAAGGCAAATGAGTAACCTGGACAGAATAGACACTAGACTGACTCCTATGTAATTCCAGCGCAGACTTTGGGTCCCCATTTTGTAAACGGGAAGTACTGTTGACAGGCACCAATCACGAGGTGTTTCTCAAGATTCCCAAATCGTCGGGAGGAGTTTCGTCAGTTCTGATATTAACCTCTCGCCACCACCCTTGAAAAGAGAAGGATAGAGGAGATCTGGTCTAGGAGCTTTGTTAGGCTTCAATGACTTGAGTTCCATGGCCATTTCTGTTTCTGACTGAGGATCGTTTGGAACGCAATAACTGACCATTCGGGTTCCGTCATTCACATGGTCTAGTTGAGGCCAACCGAACTGCTCCTCAAAATGTTCAGCTCACCTGTCAAGTCGGCGCAATTGATTGGTGACAAGCGGACCATCTCTTTTCATGTATGGTCTCACTTACACCGATTCGACGGCCGGTACAACCACGGATAAGGGAAAATAGCTTCCTCCCATTCCCAAATAACAAGACTTTCTCCACATCTTTCAACTTTTCGACTAAGTGGTGTTTACGGTCTTTGCGCACACTTCTAGTCAGATTGCGTTAAACTTCTCTACGGTCGTCATAGCTGCTGTTCCCAGTGTTCGTTAGGCTCTTTCATCTGACTAAAACTGGGCAATTTGTTCATCAATGCTTTTTTGTAAGTGTTCTTTAAACTCTACTCACTTGAATGTCAGTTAAGCGTCTTGCAATTACTAGCGTATGACCTCTGGGCAAAGTAAAAAGTAAAACGGGCCCTACAACAACATGTTCTCAGTCCAAGTGGTTGTTACATAATACATGACAGTCTTTAACAAAGTGGTGCCACGCGTACCTGACTGCTATATGATCCAACTGTGTCCACGCCTGAGAAACGCATGGAGGTCTCCATGTAACATAGTGCTTCTCCTTGTTTTGGAATGCAGTACTCAAAATATACAGACCGTGGGATACGCACAGCTGCAGCAGTCTTTTGTCATTGTCAGTACATTGTGCTCGGACACGACTTCTCCTCCAAAAATCGACGACCAAGCTGAGCATTCAAATTACCGGCTACCATGATGATGTCGGACTATCTAGTTTGCTTTAGAAGGTCAACGAAGGCGACGTACAACACATCTTTGAAAGCATCCGAATAGTTATCCGTTGGAGTGTACGCCGATATAATGGAAACACAGCACTTTTCTGATTTGCGTCTACAGACTATTACCGATGTATTGAGTCTGACAGCGCACGAGCGACTGTTCACTGGGATCCAATCGAGTAAACACTGTTCGGCACTAGAACTCATTGCGATTCCCACTCCAGCTTGAACACGAGATTCACTTTCGGCATTACCTGTGGAAGCGTTTGAATCAATAGTTATCTAGAAGTGAGCTCAAGTGGATAACAGGTGTTAGAATCGTAAACTCGCATATTCGGTACGCAGCACAAATAAGGCTCCAGACTTGAGACGGTGCTTGCCAGAGCACCTTGCTGACAGATTTGTCGGACAGTAAGAACATAGAAGACAGCAATGTTTACTAGCTGCCTTGGCTTTAGAAAACAATTATCGCCCCAGGGCACAGAAGAGGTCATAAATTTGAGGGATAAGATAATATCTACCCCAAAGCACCCCCAACCTCATGACCAACAACCGCACTCAGCTTTCAAGGTGAAGATAGACAGTTAGGTACGTCTCAAACCGACAGTGAGCACGTGCCAATATGATCAGGGTGACTGGATAGTGTTCATACTTCGTTGAGATTTCACTATCACTAGGATTGAGAGATAGCCTAAAAAAGCAGACTCCACAACTTGTTCAGCAAACCAGACACATAAGGGTTTCATTGTATTCAACAGATGTGATGTCCGCCCAGGATAAATCGGGTATTACTACCAAAAGGTATACAATACGCCCAAAACAAAGGAGCAGTTAGATGACTCTTCAAGTGGCGGTTATTTTGGACACAGCTTTGTGATCAGTGTATAAGTATTTAGAATAATAGTAAAGTTTCTATGATTTCGATAAACCACTAAATCGCCAAGAAGCATTTCAGGTTGTCAGATCTTAGCCACTCAAAGATGATTTCGCAAAACAACGAAACAATCTTAATCGGCCTATGAAGTATGCTAGAAAATGATGCAAACAGAACATAAACGAAAAACACAGGTCCACGCTATGCACAACCGAGTCAATCAGGGTTCAAATGTTGCAACAAGCAATCAATTTGACAACATCACTGGACAAGAACGGAGGAACATGAAGTGTACCACAAAGGATCAGAATTGTTACATTCGCATGAAGACTCACACTCATCTAGCTGTTTTGTTGGTTTAATTGGTTCCAACGGGATAACGAGGTCTGCAAAAAAAAGATGAATACCTTTAGCCATTATTGAAAGGCCAGCGAAGTATGTATATTATATCTAGAGGAGACCCATTCAAAATCCGGTTGCCGAGGCATTAATGATCAAAATAACCAGATCACAAGCGTAAAACAAACAGATTAAAACACGTTTTTATATGATACAACCGTATTTTCAAATAGTGATTGATATGATTGAAACTCGGAACAGGAGACAACTGGAAATTCCGTTAGGTAACGGAGCTCATGGATTGTGTCTGCCGTTTGTGGGGCTAAACCGATGAAAATATGAATCTGCCTACTCGTACTTTGATAGTAGTACAGATGGAGGCTAGAAAAGATTACTGATGAGTGCCAGGGCCAGGTTAAAATCAGGATACGCATTCCTCACACTAGATCGTAGCCTTCGCATCCTCAAAGACTTCCCAGACAATTAGTTTCAAAACTGATAACTATATTCCGGTTTCGTTCGTATTAGAGCTCTTCAGTACAGAAACTGGAACCCAGGCTACGCTTCCATGAGGCAGCCGTGTTGACCACTGTGAAACTGAGTTCCCATAAGACACGATCGAACAACACTATCTGAACGCTCAACCACATTCAATTATGAATAACGATTGCATTCTCCGAACGCCTCGACAGAAAACACAGCCACTGTTTGCTAACTCTAATCGAGGCTAGGACTTTCGAGCCCGGTCGAAATCTCCGACTTCAGCAAACCTGCTGAACAAACTGGAAAATATACCTGAACACGAAAAAGTGCCAATCCCATGTGTGATGGTCAGGTTGAACTTCGAAGAGGTCGTTGTCATAATCCAAGATCAAAACCGGAGAGAAAACGAACTATCACACCGGCTGTTCGAGTGATCTAGGCACTTCCTAGTAAACTATCTCTCAGTAACCGTACTGAACTACAGGAGCGAATGCATTGGGCACATAAACACAAACCAAGCTCGCGCAAGTGGACCCCAAATGCAGTACTTTGCATGCTATTTGATTGAGTGGTTAAATCTAAGTTAGTGGATATCCTAGACTGTTCATCCCAACCGCATACTTTTAAGATCAAATTGAATGTGCAACCATGTGCTCAAGCATACAAAACAACTGTACGCAACACACCGAAAGAGAGATAACTGAGCGGGTTACTAATGTCTAAGTTTCAGGCGTAATCAGTAACCAATGGCCGCCACATCTGCGGAAGTTACAAAAAATTCACACACTGATTGCGGAATTTTGAGGTTGCACCTGTAGCATGTCCAGTGGAAACTGTTCAACCACATTCAATCGTGGAAGCAGAAAGACTGCAGTAAATTAAAGGCAATGTTATTAAGCTAAAAATCGGTTGTTAAGCATTCAAAAAAAATTGCCTGCTGATGATGACAGTTCAGTATTAACGGTAAAACGAACGTCACACACAACGTCATACAATTCACACGAATATCAGGGTAGAAGATTTATTTTGGAAATAAAAACAAAAAACAAAACAGGACACTAATTGTAGCTGAAGTGATTTTAACCTTTCGCAAAGCGTTTGACCCTATGCGATATGCTGGTTTGCACATGGGTTAGAAACTGTCAATGATACAGACCCCATAGAGCGGGAACAATCGCAGTTACTCGGGGACCAACCAGCTACAGTGTGAGTGGCGTCGTTAACGTTGAATCACTTCGGTTGAAGGAACATCAGTTGATTACCAAGATTACACACAACGATGACTAGTAAACATCTGAACAGAAGGCATCCGAAAGACAAGGCTTTTGTGCTCGCACGAAAGACAGCATCGCTCACATGTTTGCGAGTTACTCGCTCAACAAGTTGTGGTGCGATTCGGATGGTTAAGGTCGTCAGAAGGAAAACAAAAGACGCACGATGAAACTGACGTGATTACTGTTCTCCGTCTGAATTTACCTTGGTGCTGAAGATGTGTGAAAGCGGTTGGGTATCCGACGCATAGTTTTCGTAAACAACCCACATTTTACTGTGTATTTTGAACATGTCCATAACTGAACTAACTACGTCTGAAACAGTAACTCGCATCACTGTTGTCTTCGAAACGGGTATCTATGCCATATCTATTAACTACCAATGGAACAGACTCAATGACAATATATGAGACAAGGATAGAACATTTGGGGACAATACGACTATACACAACGTAAGTGGTAAAGGCCTATAGGTACGGCAGCATGTTGCAGTCAATGGCAAACCTGCACACGTATGAGTAATGGCATTTTTTTATATCTGTATTTTTAATGGTTTCAGTCGTTTGTAAGTTTGATGCACTGCTCACGAGGACGCTCACTAACATGTTGTCTGAATGGCACTGGCCATAACAAGCTAGACCATGTGGACACAACTGCTGTTTCAACCTGTATCCAATACGTTACTCTTGGTGTCAATTCTGCACAAACAGAGTCGAGATTATAGCTATAATGACGCAAAATCGATAGACCTAGTAATTACGAGCAATTAAACAGGTGGATGTCTCATGTCTCAAAGAAGGGAAAGTAGTGAGGCTGACCTACTGTAGCAGACCTGATCCAAAGACACAAGTATAACTTTGTATACGGGTAAATAAATTATAAACAAGCTCATTTCTCGTACTTCATGAATCACGTAACAGCTGAATACCGCTCAAATTGAGGAGCAAGTGATCGTCACCGCTGATCATTAGAAGACAAAAAATATACATCATGAAAACCGTAAACACAAAAAAATATCGTGATTAAACAATTCACTAAATGTAGGGAAAGTTAGGCGGAGGTAAATTTGAAACAAATAAAAGAAGGCAACAAACAGCAAGAGAATTTGTAAGACAAATTAGATAATCGGATCAAACATAAGACATGGTTCATCAGCGCAGAAAGAAGACGTATGTTGCGATATGGCAACATTTCATTTACTCTCATCAGCCACAAACGTAAAACATGCCAGTTATATACATCATACAGATGAGGACAAACAAGGACTAGACATGCTTACAAGCCCATCAAGTATTATTTAATCATGACCATGACAATCCTATAGGTTGCTTCAACCACTTTTGTGCACATAACGCCGGCTGGTGAGCTCTGATCAACATAGCTTTGCTAAAGGCCAGTAATTTCGGGTTCTTATTGCGTAACAATATTTTGAATGAGATAAGTGGGTCCAATTGGTGAACTGTCCTCATGAGGTGTCTGGCAATCGATTATGCGGGGCTTCGAGTAACGGATTCACCGGTTTCAGATTGTTGTGTCATGAAATGTTTTAACCAGATTGGGACGTGTTCTGCAAATCGCTGAGATGGCTGTCGGTCTGTTCTGCTTATGTATACGTCACCGCAACTGCAAGTGAACTGATAGACAACGTGAGAGACGGAATGGTTGGAGAGACTGCGTTCATAATTGTGTGGAACGGGTTGAAGCAACCCATAGAGTTGCCGTGGTGGTGATGACAAAACGTGGTGTGATGGCATGCGTG
>JTDE01002842.1:13511-25598 GCA_014338405.1 Paragonimus skrjabini miyazakii | reverse complement strand
GACTGATGAGAGTAAACGAAATGTTAACAAATCGCAACAAGTCTTCTTTCTGCACTGACGAATTTATCAAAGGGAACCCAGTAGTTCAACTAATACATCTCCAAAGTAGCGCTCAAGGCTTGAAATGCACCAGTGTGTTCCAGCCGTCGTCTCGCCCTCCCACGCGGCCCATCACGTGACAAGCCCAAGTCTAGCTGACGCACACTGTCCCAACTTGTACACGCACACCAACACATCCATTGGCCAGAAAACCCTCTTCCACATCTGAACGCACGCACGCGGTCACCCTTTGCACACTCAGCCAATTGGAAAGCTCCAACTGGAAAGTCTATGGGGATGCGACAGCTGCGATCAATTGTGGGTGACGTTCAACTTGAAATTAACCAAATCCCCGACTACTTATCAGCAATCTAAAATATCGTCTAGCAGGTTTAATGAGATCAGATATCTCGACCTGTCTAGGAAGCCCTAATCGCGGGGTTATCCTTTGAAGCTAACAGACAGTAAATGTGTCTCCATTTTGAGACGATCGGGCAACCTGATCATTACTCACAAGCGAAAGTGGTTGAGCGCTCACATATGATAATTCGGTCGTGCCTAACGTGAGGTTAATGGCGCAATGGTAAACACGGTTGCTTCATGAACAGCGTGGCCGTGGTTGAAGTCCCGGCAGCGGCGAGGATATGCACTACTGACGAGCTCTAATGAGAGTGAAACTCGAGTCTAGTGCTTCTTTTCGAAAGGGGCCGACTGGAAAGTCTATGGGGATGCGACAGCTGCGATCAATTGTGGGTGATGTTCAACTTTAAGTCAACCAAATCCCCGACTACTCATCAGTAATACTTCAAGTTCCCAACCAAAACACTATAGGGTGCCACGGGATATATTAATACATAAATATTAAGGATAACCAGGCCGGAGATGCCATTATCCCAACACAGTAAGAAATTTCAACACTTCTGTAGGACACTGTCAAAGCCTGAAGCAGGGGGTCACGGAAAACACGAGAGATCGAACAAAACATCACAGAACGAAATCGGGCCACCCGATGCAAAACCGCAACAGATAACATCACTCAAACGTACTGAATCAAGCAAAACTGCATATGATGTTTAAATGGAAACCTCGCTGAATTGTGGAAAGGAATCACGGTTCACAAACGCGAGCGCACGAGTGACGAGAGAAAGTGTGGATTGGACGATAAAGAACTTACTTTACTAAATTATCTTTCACTACAACAAAACATTCAACCTCCCAAGCCTAAGTAGAAGCAGTCATGAAAATTCAGGAACGGTTGCTTGGTTCGAATATGTCAGAAAGAAAACGCACTGCAGTCAACGCCCAGTCGGTAAAGTCATAACAAAGTAGAACAGAAATGTAAACTTTTAGTGATTTTAATTTAAGACTGATAGCAATAGGATACACAAGGAAAAACTTTGACTAAAGAAACAAAATGCTATGCCCCAGCTCAGTAGTAACATAACCGAGTGCAAATCCGGACCCTTGTCAGATCGACGGGTGCAGTCTGAATTGGGGCAGCTTCACAATTCGAATATCAGAGAAGGAAACGTCATGTGGTGGAGTGGTTGCATATTTTATTGCCTCTATTAAAGTATATCGTGATAATCATATGCTGAACAGATTCTCAGGAATCTAACAAACAACACCATGCAAACCTTACTAATAATATTTTACAAACCTGAATGGGGAGACTTTAAGCACTCGGATGAAATCTCTTGTGGATCCGGGCTTGATGGCGCGTCTGGATCAGGGGAATTTGGTGTTTTCTCGTCTTTGGATTCTGAAATATTGTCGGATTTGCGACGGCGAGATACCACAGCACAGGAAGCAGCAATTTCGAGCATTGTAGAAGAAGGAACGTAAACAGGTGCAGAGCTAAAAAATTAAAAATAACAGCTCCTGGTAGGTAGTTTTGGAAAATAAATAGTTCAGGTAACAGGGCGATAGTATCCTCTTTGCAAGTTGAAATCACAGAAATCATTGACTTATTGAGCAGTATTTAATTATTGATTAATAGTAGGGGGTTTTGATTTTCATATAGATTGAACATCACCCACGATTGATCGCAGCTGTTGCATTCCCATAGACTTTCCAGTCGGCCCCTTTCGAAAAGAAGCACTAGACTCGAGTTTCGCTTTCATTAGAGCTCATCAGTAGCGCATATCCTCGCCACTACCTGGACTAGAACCACGACTTCTCTCCAAGTTGAAGAGAAGTCCTAGTCGAGGGGTCATCGATTGGAGTTAACAGACAGTAACTGTGTCTCCATTTCGAGACGATCGGGCAACCTGATCATTACTCACAAGCGAAAGTGGTTGAGCGTTCACATATGATAATTCGGTCGTGCCTAACGTGAGGTCAATGGCGCAATGGTAAACACGGTTGCCTCATGAACAGCGTGGCCGTGGTTGAAGTCCCGGCAGCGGCGATGATATGCACTACTGACGAGCTCTAATGAGAGCGAAACTCGAGTCTAGTGCTTCTTTTCGAAAGGGGCTGACTGAAAAAGTCTATGAGAGTGCGACAGCTGCGATCAATTGTGGGTGATGTCCAATCGATATGAATACAATATATGATAGTATGCGAAAATGCTGTCCACTGGAAAGAATGCACAACGCGTTTCTGATTTCAATTAATAAACTTAACCAAATATACCAAGCTATACGGCGAACGCGGGACCACGCACCGGGATCAGATCGGGCCATTTATCTGCATTGGAATTCAGCACGAACCAGCTTGGAGGTCACTATAAACCTCTGAAAATCGTTTGGATTTTGTTGCTATTCGAAAGCGAACTCGAGTGAATAATGCTGTTATAAACGTAGATTCGCGTCTCGCAGAGACGGCACATATCCATCTTCAGGGTTTTAAGAGTACTCACCCAGGCAGCCTTCTTACCTACTTGATGAGGAGTGTGGATATTTAAAAAAAATCAATCTTTACTAATCGCTTTGGCTCCGGGAAACGATAATCAGAAAAAAGTACCCAAGTTTGTAGCAGACGCAGAGGAAATAAGAGGTGAAAGAATGCAAGGAAATGAAAACGGTTTAATAATATCACTGCCAGGAGGATAATTTCTGATTCTTTCAGGTCGCTTATTCCGCGAAGGGACTGTGTAGGGGACCCAGAAGTATCGTCTATGAGACAAGAGGAAATAGGGTGTTCGTGAGGAATCCCGTCCGGAACCGGTGACACAAGCCCGAAGTATTCGGCAATGGGGGTATGTCTGTCCCGACGATGTGGAAAAGAACTAATTGATTCTTGAATTCCATTATAGCTGCATGCAGTGAAAGTAAACAAAGCTATATCAGGGCTCTGAAATTAAAACAGATTTTTCCCTCATGCATGATAACACGGAGACACGGTCGGACGAATAGAACAGTCTCAGATTGACGGCACTTTGTCGATTCTTTCTTTCTTAACCAATAGACAACAATGTTGTAACTATGAATATTATGAATGAAAACCTAAGTAGTACAGTCTACAACTAAATTAACATGCAAGCCTGGCCACTGCAATGAAGTAGTAAACAGATTATGATTCATGATGTTCACTCCATTTACCCTTACATACCACTATCAATCTGTCAGGGTTTTGATTGATCAAGTCGTAGGTCACTGATTCCAAACCACAAGTGTTCTGTCAAGAGCCGCAGCACCCAGTCATTTCTATCCGCGAACCCGTTTAATGAGAGAAGGTGAAAAATGGGCAACAAACACTTGGAAAAATGTGGCTCATAACCAGTACCAATTGCAATGAGATTAATCGAGACTGTAAAACTAACATCGTACAATGTAACGAAGCAGACTTTGGCTTAGATGCTCAAAATGGCGAAGTAGGTGCTAGGATTCCAGAGACAAATATCTATTATCTCAAACTACAACTGAGATGAGACGGTTAGAAACTACATGAGGTATTCGTGCTCTAAGTAGAGGGCATCGTAATCCGCCTAATCTCTGGCGACCGATCCAGCTTAGGGGTGTCAATGGCGCTTAAGTGGGCGCCCATCAGGTACGTATAACTACGGGGGCGGTAAAATGAAAGCCACAAGATGACCGTCAAGATACGCTCGCTTACAACTGAGCTGCTTGTATGTAAAGTATGCAGGCAACTAAGTCCCATCCATCCATTCTCCTTTGTTGTGCAACTGTGACTAATGTTTCGACCTTTCATAGTTGCATAACATGCAAGCATTAGTGCGGATCACCGATGTATTGCTCTTGAACAAGACTGACTATGTGAGGGTTACGTTCTCAGCAGATATCGCCTAATAATAGAAAAAACTAGTGCGATCTTCGCAACAGCCGAACTGATGCTAGATATTATGACACCACACCGAAGTCACATCCGCTCCCACAGAATCGGACCGAGAGAACAAACATGAGAGAAAGTTAAAATGAACTCACTTGGACACGGTTGCCGAATCAACATCAATGGATAGCTGTTGTGGCTCATCATCATCATCGTCCGTGTCCTCGTCAGGAATGACTGATCGCCTATTGAACCGGCGTGTTGCACTGGAGACAGGGGTCGTAGGAGAATTATTGCCAGATTTGTCGTCGGTAAGAGAACTGGTTATGTGCGGTCGGCTCGCTTGCTTTGATGCTTGTTGACGAGTTACACGAGTGGACGAACTGGATGGTGACTGGTCAAAAGATGGTATTAGAAATATCGGGTATGGGTGTCGACTGTAATATGATTAGAAAGTTAACAGGCCTTGCGGCGGGTTATGGAAATAAAAAAACTGTACCACCTCCCCTTTGTATGAATAAAGTAAACTGACTGTAAACCTGCTTGTATCCTATAAATGAATTTTAATCGAAGTAAACTAACTCTCGTATGCACGATTTCAAACAATCGCGTAGTTACAAACAGATCGGTTTTGGTAAACAAAGGTCGTCCAAACTGTTGCAGGTAGGGTTGCAAAGAAATAATGCCAGAGAACATATCACACAAACCCTCTTGTGAAAGTTCATTAGACAGATGGGTGACGGATCCGTGAAAACGGTTGTGATCAAGCGCGCGAAGGAATGTACAGAGTTAGAAGAAATGAACAACAAAAAATGATCCAAGACGTTCCAAATATTTTGGAATTTGAAAAGCAACAAGGATGAGAGAAGTTTGTATACAAACATTTCAAGCATACCCAGCTGTGCAATTAATAATGCTCCCGAATTAGAGGTATGTCTACAGAACTGGATTTTTTTTTCACCTCTACCTTATCGATTTGTTGTTAGAATGTACGCTACCATCATGTTTGAGAAAGAAGTTGAATATCACTTAGACGTTAATGTTACCAACAACATACTCAAGACAGTAGATACAGAACAGTTTGTGTAAACGCGCCAGTTAACTGGACCAATCGTTCTCAGAACGCGAGATGGTCACACAATCCGTTATGCCATACTAACTAGGCTTCCATACTATTTACCACATAGGAAGATTGTGTCCTGTGTGTGATCCCGTGACACAGCTGCTGTTCCATACGGATAAGATGTATATACCTTATGTAACAGTAGAAAGATCATCACTATCATCATCAAAGACAGCAATACTTCAGTGATTCACACTGAACATAAACTGCCATATAACCACAAAGAAAAAAGCAAACACCCGTCAAGAAAAAGAAACACAGAAGGAGAAGAGTGGGGACCTACGTACTAAACAAAAACGTCCATAGTCAAACGTCCAACACCAAGGTGCCTACACCTTGCAAACAACCGAATCATAAGTCAAAGTACGGCTTTTTGTGTCCTTGCGAGAACCAAACCAATGAGTCGCCAAATCATCCAGGGGTTTTTACTGACGGTCCGATAAATATTGTCAAGCTTACGGAATACTGTTCTGGTCTGCAGCAACTATTCTTTGGTGGAATATCTAATACAGGTGTATCATGGACGACAGTAGATTTTGCCCTTGAACGGAGTGACATTCGACGTGGAGCGCCCGCGCTGTCCGATTTGCATATGGTCGACGACACAGAAGAGGCACAATTCGGCTCGACCTGTGGATTCCCGTTCACATGAGAATCATCTAACTTGGAGCAGTCCGACGAGAATGTTGGTAGATCCGAGATGCATTTGGAATAAAAGCCGAATTCAAAATACAGACGAGCTCGTGATCGTGCATCCAGAGGACGTGAATAAATAGGATCACAAAACTCGACACGGTGACAACTGTGAAGAGATGCATCTAGAATGAGGACCACACAAAACGGATGAGTGCAGAAATGGTAATAAGCTGATGTACCAAACAAACAGGGATAGAGACGACATGGAAGGTTGTTTAACGAAAGACATCAGTAGGAATAAAAGGCTCTTAAACAAATAACAACTCTGGCACTATGGTAAAAATATAGGAAAAGTAGTGTTGATCTTTCTCCGAACCTAATCCTGACAGCTGTAACTATTAAACTAGAGATAGTCCAGTAGTGACTGTCTTCCTTTATCACCAAGCTTTGTAAGCAGATAACGCGAACCACGAAACGTGTCTCGTCATCGATAACAACAGAACGTCAGTTGGCAGTGATGTTTAGTTGCCATACAACAATGGGAAGAAAGAGAAACCCCAGTAAAAAGATGAAAAAAAGCATGACGTTTAAATTCGAATAATCAATATCAAATAAGCAATCAGACTGTCTGTGGGAGGAAGACAACGGACACCCTTGACGCCGTCTCATCTAATTAATGTTTTCCACACCCTGAGCAATTCACAGACACGCATTCACACGATTGAATCCGAACGTCTTCAGTAATATACTGTTTGAGGCTAAGACGGATCACAAGGGCTAATCAACTGAGTACCACCTTCCTCTGTATTAACTAGCGTGGGACATCTTATACCAATAACTGGCAGGCAGCGCGTGTGTAGCAGACGGTTACCCAGCACCATCAATATATGACCCAAAAGCCAGACTCTAAGAATACTTGAAGACTGAAATAATCCCCGTCTTACTCCTGAACATCCACTCCATAAGCTGATCGTTGTTTGCCCACTGGAGCCATATAATCCACTGCTCTCAAGATACCTTTATGCAAGTTCCGGTTAAGTTACGAGCAGATATTTGTCTATCATCACAGATGACCTAACATGGTAAATAACACTTTTACCATGATGAGATGAACCATTATTTCGTTCTCCCACAAAGTATACGAGCCAATCAGACAAAAATGTCCTCAAGCCAGTCCCATAGTCAGGGAAATCAGCCCCTAGAAGCAATTTTCACACTAACGTTAAACACGGCCTGCCTCGCAAGCACTGGTTGAAAGCTAGCATTCAGAGTCAGGGTTATCATAATTGGCGTCGTAAGCGTAAATGCTGTTTTACCATCACTTGTTCGTTTGCAAGGTACAGGCACCTTGCTGTTGGTTGTCTTAGTTTAGAAAGGGGTTTTGCAAAACAAATTCTATCCATTGCTCCTTTATTAAGTCTCTATTAAGCCACGAACTGTTCCTCCTATCATGACTGTGTGATAGTTAAGCACCGGTGTAAATCACTGGTACACTGCTGCTGATGACGATGATGACATCGATGAAGTGCATACATCCTTCAGATAAATAACGCAGTTGTAAAAAAGAGTAAGACGGCATCTGTATGTTGGTCTCATCACAGTTTTCCCTACCTCGCCTCGTTCAGTAAAAGAAACCAAACCTAGTTAAGGGCCACCTCAATCAAGGCGACCAGACAAGGCATGTATGGACTACTGGGCTAACAGCCGGAGGACAGAACACAACCCACAGTCCCCGACTTTCCTTTTCTATCAGAATCTTCAAATTGGCGCCAGATATCTTACGCCAATGGGGTGGGAAGCTAGGCGATGTGTGAAAAACGTAGCTAACGGTGGACTGATATTTTTAACAGATGGAGTAAATAATTTTGTGTACACTTTCAGATCACGGCAGAGTGAATTTGAGTGAACCTCATTTCTAATGATCTGCGTCCTAATTTCTTCACTGCTTATCCATTGGTGTCATCCGATGCATGTGACTGAACGCAAACAATGATAAACAAAAAGTCCAATACGCTTAACATTCACGGAGTGTGGTGGCCAGGTTTCTCAAACAAGCAAAAATTGTAATGATTACACTGATAAAAAGTGTCACTATAGTTGAGACACTAACGTAATGTCAACAGCTCTTCGAAGTAAACAGGACTATTCTAGCATCAAAAGATATGAGTTCCGATCTCATTTCATTCTACGCTGACACCAGTAGTAGCAACCACAGAAAGAACCAAGTGCAACATGTGCTAACACTCATGTGGCAACACTCAAAGAGATGTTGATTGAAAGTATCAAACTTTTGAGTACACGAAGCAACCAATGGATGTAGGCTTTGTGGGAGTATGATCAAAACCAACAGCTCCGAAGGTTTGGATACATCGAAGCACTGTATCCCACTGGTAAAGAGGGACAATTCGAGATTAAGTATTCTTACATAAAACTTGTCTGGTTGTAAAAAGACCATTTGTAAGACCAATTCTACAAATAAACAATGACACAATTCCTGTGATTACCCCGAGTGATGTCCTAAACGTAACTTGGAGTAACGATTAGCAATCGGCCTTCTGTAGGTTGAAGGTTCAAATCTGGGGGGTAGTAAGACAAGATATGGTGTTTTCTTGTCGCGACTGTTTTGTCACCGATGAGATGGATAATAGGGTATCAATACAGAGATATCAATGACGAAAATATTAATTATTCTCGTACACTTCTGACGCTGAACCATCAGCACCACCCTGCGAGCTTCCTCGCGGCCTCCATTACTCCGTTTTAGTGATTCACACTGCTTTACTAACAACCCAATCAAACAATAGCAATCATACCACTGAACCCCGTGAACTGATGATATTGTACCGAAAAGGCGTCCAAAAAAGCAATTTCTATTGTCCGATTTGTCGATTACCATGTCACGCGCGCGCTCGTGTTTACTAATCGGAATTCCAACCCACAACACACTTCCGGTTCACGTTCACACGCCATGTGCACTTCTGGCCGGTTTGAACGTGTGACTGATGCCTTCTGTCGGAGGGTTTCTGCCCGCCATTCCTCGTCCATTGGTCCGATCTCGTTCAGCGATGACTTGTCCGGTCGCCCGTGTCGTCCGCGATTCGATCGCTCTAGGATTTCGGACGTGACTCGCATCCAATCGAGCAAGCATTACCCTGCTCTGGAACTCAGTGCGATTCCCACTCCCAGCTTGACCACGAGATTCAGCTTCAGTGTCACCAGAAACCCTGATAGAGAAGCGCTTGGATCGACATTTATCTACAGGTGAGCTCAAGTGGATAGCCGTACTGGAATCGTAGACTCGCGTCTCGGACACACAGCACACATCAAGCTCCAGACTTTAGAGAGTACTTGCCAGAGCAAATTGCTGACCGACTTGTCGGAGAGTGTGGACATTGAAGGCGCCAACGTTTACCAGTTGTCTTGGCCTCAGAAAACAATTATCGCCCGAAGGCATATGGAAGGCAGAAGGAATAGGGAGTAAAACAGTGGGAGAAAGTCGAGATCGGTTAGTAATGTCACTGTCGAGAGAACGACAACTTCTGATAATTCCCGGTCGTTTGTGCCGGGGAAGGGGGTTAACTTGAGGAACCCCACCCCGAGTCTCTGACTCAAAAGTCTGACCTGCGAGACAACAGGATATCGGGGTTTTCTTGGGGGACCCCATCCGGAGCCAATGACTCAAGAGTCTGACTCACTTGGCAGTGAAGGGCTTGCCTAGCCCGAGGGCGTAGTGAATAAGACAATGATGTCTCATTCTGAGCACTGTTGCGCGCAGTGGATGTACGCAAAGCTACATCAGGCTTTTGAAATAACAAATGTTTTTCGACCGTACTGGATAATACGCCGGCGGACACGGTCAACCGTTGGGCGATCGGAGTGGTCTTTGTTTGAGAGTACCTTTTCTAACTCCCTTCTTCTTGATACGGAAGACAGCAGTGCCGCAACTGTGGAAACAGTTCTGCTGTACGCCCATAGGATCGTGCTTCACTACCCAAACACTTCTATGCGGTCAGTAGTGCGACATACAGTCTTATGAGTGTAACTGCTTTTCGTCTGACTGCTCCCCTTTGGCCTGTCTGACAAGGTTACACCTGGAAGGACCGGAGTCCTAGTCAGCATAGCCCGCCGGATCAAAACAGTACACAAGCACGACCACCTCGCCAAGATAGCAGTATAAGTCGGGGGTGTCAAAGTCGCCCATTCACAACTCTTCACAAAAGAAATGATAGAAGATTGTGTTTGGTAAATGATGATGTCCTAATCTGTGAGATAGTAGCCCTGGTTCTGTTAGGTACTTCTGCGCGTACTGTACAACTTACAAATGCAAACTGTAGCACTGAAACTGCGGTAGTTAAAAAAACAAAGTTGCTGGGTGTGTCGTGTACTTAGGAAGATGTATAACGAATGGTGAAAGTGTTGGAAAGGGAACTAGACTATATACTCCCAGCGCCAGTGCACTCTGCGCTAACCTAAGTAGTCCATCGCAGATGCACATAACCCCTTCTATCTCAACCACTACTGTTTTGATCAGTTAGCTTGTATCAAACGAGCACGAAAAACGCGACAGTCCATCAGTATGCATATAGAAAATTAGCAAGCACACAATCCAGAATCGAAATAACGACGACGCAATCAACGCTCGTTGGCCCATGCATAAGGTACGTCGCGCCCCACAACCCGTAATGCAGCTGTTGACGGTTGCAAGAAACTGCAGGCCATTGACGTGATCATGGCCTAGAACAAGCCGACTGCCATGCTGAATAAAACTAGAAAGTGGTGTCTATAAAGCTGGTGACCACACAAACATCTGCACCGTCGGTTAGAGACGCTCCCCAATATGACACTGTGTTGCAACCAATAGAGAGCCTGTATCCGTAAGATTGTCGATTCCTTTCTCATCAATTCCTATTGCTTTTGTTTTTTGTTCTTCTTCTTCTTATCACACTTACACTTATGCAATAATGTGCTACTTCGTGGAATGCTGTCAAAATCAGAAGCAGTCTATGTGTACAATTAGAGGCCAAAAATCTACATACATATGCATACACGTGTGTATGGTATATTAAAACCTGAATATCGCACAAGTAATTCACATTAGCTGATGAGCAATGAGCAAGTTATAAAATAGATTCTGGCCATGCGGATCAAACAAAATCGTACGTTAAAATTAAAAATAAAACGTGTACACGGATAGATGGATTATGTGTTAACTTATCATTTGCGCGTAAAACACTCAGGTCACACGTTTTGCCATACATCCAACTAACCGGTGTAAGATACAAGGTGGCCAGTCGATGGTTTGCTAAATGAGAGTTACAGAGATTACAGACCTTATTCGCCCCGTGCATTTGAGAGTCCGGTAACCAAGTAGCCTCTAACTAGAAGATTTGTGATGGCGAAAGCTGTTTTGCAGAGGTCGTCTTATGCTACTTAGTAATTCGGTTTTGTTTATGAAATCTACATAAGTTTGGGTCGATTATTTGAGTTTCGGAAATTTGGTCTTATCCATTCTCCTGTGATCACTAACCTTTGGCTTTCTCCTACTCTCACGGTTGTGTGTTCGTGTGGCATCGTAATGTGTGTGGTAATGATGATGGATATTCAGACTTAGCGACGTTAAAATTGCTCTTTTACAATCCAAGTCTTTGTAAAGTAAGGTGAAAACGAACTGAGGTATTGAAGGCCGTAAGCAAACTGTCCCAAAGATACCGACCTACTATACTTGACATTTAGTTGATTTATGCATACATGCCGATGAGAAGGTTTAGACGGTATGACCCTGAACGTTGAATATGGACTTCAACGGACTACAGCATAATAGCATCATTTCACCATCATCATCATCATCATCATTATCATCATAGCGGTCATGAGCCTGACCAAAAGGTACTGTGGCTCGGGCCGCCGCTCACCTCAACAGTGACGTACAATATCCTAGAAGAAAAAGTTACTGAGGAGGCTGAGAATTAATGAGAGAAGGCTAACAGGAAGAATTAGAAATGGTATGGACACAGGTCCGCCATTGACTGCGACACATCGCCATCTCGGATAGCGTC
>JTDE01002841.1:44567-76566 GCA_014338405.1 Paragonimus skrjabini miyazakii | reverse complement strand
TCTGGAAAAGAGACACTAGATCTGGGTTTCATTATTGTTAAAACTCATCAATTTCCTTCGAGCATGCTTATGAGTAATGTGAGGGCAATCAATCGGTCGTTTTAGATATCAAACTGCGTTAAAGTTAGCTGTGGGTAAGGGTGGTTTTGTTTTCACGTGTTAGTGGATTCGACTTTTTGGATTCTATCCATTTTGTATTGCAAAAGAACATTGGCAGAACGGATCGATCCTTGCGCCTTAGAATGAAGGAGCATGTGCCCATGTATATCGAGGATTTGATGTCTGGCCTGACCCGACGCGACCCTACCAAATAACGCAAGCCGGCCTCTTCGATCGCCAGACACGTGCTGGAGACCAGATGTGGTCGATCCGACAAACGCTTTCCGTGTGTCGATGCGTCATCACAAGCCCCTCATCCTCAAGCCACTCGTGGCGCTGCCGGACATGCGTTGCAAGCAAGCCCTCTGTGTGTAAAAGCTGTTAACCTTGAACCTCCGTCTCCCATGGTTTTGACCAATGACAGATTAGTGTATACACTGACTTGATATATGAACTTACTTCGCTTAAATATTCTTCCTTTTCATCGCTGTTATGTGTAGCAGCTGACGAGAATATACGAAATGGTACTACCATCTTGCAAAACCGGTCTTCTGATTTCACTATTCAAATTTATAACTGGGAAGGATGCTTTATGTTTCTGAAAAAGAACAGTTTTATGCGTAAAGATGAGGGTGTTCTAGTATGCACAGTTAGACAAAATACAGTGATGGTCTGCAACAAACTGCATCCCGGATCAGTTATATGTTAGGTCTAGTGCTATCGTTAAGTCTTGCGGCACTCATATCTACCTTCACACGTTGAATGTCCATCCATCCAGAGTGAACAAATCAATTTAATTCCCACTGACAAGCAGCCGGGACTTTGATTACTTTTACTTAAACACCACTGATGATTACTCACGGCTGTACAAAAAATGAAGACTTGCATTTCGTGCTTCTTTTCGAAAGGAGCTGATCGAGTAGTCTATCAGAACGCATAAGCTGTCACCAATTATGAAGTGGTGCTTGATTTCTACTAATAGAATTTCCATTTATTTATAAGTAATTATTCGCCTGGAATCTCGATCAGCTGACTGATTTGAGTTAGCACGACAGTTACTCTACCTCTCCTGAAGGTGATCAAGCAACCACAATTTTACTTTTGAGCGAATGTGATCGTGCATTCAGCTATTATAGTTTGGGCTTGCGTAATTGCCACTCAGGAGTACCGCATCAATACGGCCACCTCATGACCATGTGGTGGTTGTCATTCGCTGCCGTTTGCGTCACTCATATTGTGGGGGATTGTCAGGCAGGAAGTGCGAGCATTCCAACTCACGGCGGAATACCCCAACGCAGGGGGAGGTGCGTTCAAACACCCACGGTGAGCGGATGGAGAACGGCGTGGACGACCAGATGAGTCATCGCTCGACCGGATCGGACCAACGGGCGAGACGTGGCAGCCGAAATAGAATGAATGACCAAATTGAAGGTGTGATTATTCCAACACTGTCAGGAATATCTCGACACAGCTGTGGATTACGGTCAAAACCCATGGTTGATAGACGGAGGACAGCACAAGCGATCGGACAAGCTATCGCTCAACGAAATCGGATCAACGGACGAGAAATAGCAGGCGGAAAATCCCCGGATGGAAGGCGCCAATCACATACATAAACAGGGCAGAAGTGCACATGACGTGTGAGCGGAAACCGGGGGGGTGTTGTAGACTGGAAATGCGATTCAAAATCGCGAGCGCGCGTGTAGCATAGTAACTAGCGAGTTGGACAATAAAGATTGTGCTTTATTGGACGCCTTTTCGCTACAATATGAGCGCTAATCTCCACGACTCATTCATATAGTTACCATATTTCACCTGACCCCACAGGTGATTTCAGTAGTTCACCTAGCTTAACACAGATGCGTCGAACTCGGCATACCGACCGACAAAGATATATTTGACAATCGCTTTGCTTGTTAAAAGGGGACTGGTGTCTCAAGAGTGTCTCATGAACTTGAATGGAGTATGCGTTTCAGGGTTGAATGGTTCTGGCGATGTGTACTTTCCAACGTTACGAGGAGTTGTTGATTCAATCCTGACACATATGGCTATCCGATTAGTTGAAAAGAATGAGTGGTTTTTCCGTGGTCATATCGTCAGTGATTCTAGCTGTAAGAAATAGCTACGAAAGCATTTACTCGCAATCTTAGTCTTCCAGAACTACTGAACGAATCTTGACCATTAGGTCTTAGCCAGTGAAGAAGATTTACTTAACCACATTCGAATCACGTGAGGGGTGAAGGATATGATTACTGTCACACTGAAATCATCACTTAGTTTAAACCGAGAAACAAGAATGCTGTTATTTGAGTAAGACATACTGTGAGTACCAGAGAGATAAAACTGCACTATGGACCTACTTAAATTGAATGTGTCAAGCCAGCATTCCAATAGCTATTGTACACCTACAGTCTTCTTTCCTGAAATTTCTACCTCTCTTATTTTAGAGGCTATCTGAGCTGTGTATATGTATGTGTAATTCATATAACCAGACAGTGATACGTTTTCAACCATCCACGTTTAAGCCATTTTTATCAGTAATCCAGCGATGGTCTCATTAAGAATAAAACTCACCGGAACTTTGATGTCCTCCGACAAATATATAGGGTTTCAACCGAGCCTCCATGTAGGATTTGGGCTGAATCTTTGGACCGGAAAACGCCACATTCCATAAAATTAACAAAAGGAGGGTAGCCCCGACAGTTCGGTTAATAATAACTATTAATAGAGAACAATAAAGGGAGAATGAGGTAATAAATTGAGCACATCCCATATGGGGGGATAATAATAAACACTAATAACAGATACCAATGGGATAATAATGACCAGTTAAATTCAAAATCAGATGGAAAGAACAAGTTCGGTTTGGGCTATCTATCATTAGGCTAAATAGATGATAGTTATAACACAACGTTACGAAGAATTTACTGTTTCATCGTTCCAAGATTATAAGCCGGCTAAAGCCATCTGTTGAATCACACAGTTTGTATGCCCTGGAACTGATAACAGTTCTTGTTTCATGTAAACCCTGTGGTTAATGTTTTCTATTGTTGTTGCTATCCTCATGTCCTATATATTCTAATATTTCATGTTCGTGACTGAAGAGAGTAAACTATAGCATCTCGCGAGGTATGTCTTCTATTGCTATTGAAAAACAATTTTTGTCTGCAACCTATGTGTCCATTTCACATCCATTCCAATAACAGATCTTCCATTAAGGTATAAATCGCCTGGTTTCACAACTCCCTGTGTGTATGTTTTCCTACTTGTCCTGTTGGAACTGGTTGTATCGGCTGAACAATCAAACGCTTAGCTGAACATGTCTGTAAGTGTCATATAACTTGGCTTAATAGTGTTGAATCCTGATCGGTAACTATCTAAATTCCTTCGCCTGATCCATCATCGTGCTGGTAAAACTGGTTCGTCCAGCAGTTGGATATACGGCGGCCAAAAATCTGTAATCAGCCGAAATGTCTGCGCAAAATCCACCTCGGTGTTGTAAACGATGTTTAGAGGTAAGCTGGGAATATGTATCCGTTGGAGAGAACTGAAAAAGCATACGATGAGTAGTGTATGATCTTCAGTCGGACAACAACAGTTATGCGATTCGACAAATGTTGGTATCAGCTAGATCTTATTATCAGGTTTAATGTCGGTCCAAAATTGTTCTACAACACTATTACTTTCATCACCAAAAATTGTCTAGCAATCTCTCACTTATATAACGCAGATGGGATGACTGTCTCAAGTAGAGAAGGTGTCAACGACCTTGACAACTGGTATCTGAGTGTTTCCATTACCAACCCCACAGAATCAACGTATACATCTAATACCAACATTAAGGATATGATGTGAACAAACACTTCCGTACTCTGCAATATATGTCGAAATTTTTTAACCATATCTGAAAATAAGTCTTCAGGTTCTGATCTCATCTATGCTCTACTATTAAAGAAGCGCAATAAAGGACTGGCAAAGAACTGTCAACTTTGTAATCGCGTAGGAGTTTGATTTATCAACCGTAAAATATGGAATTCACATTTTACTGATTGAAACACGTTAAGAGAAACAAGAAAAACTGTCTTACACCGGTTAAACTAAAACCATAACTCCACGTTGCTGGATTTCATGATGTAATAACCATTTAACAAAAAGATTCACACTGTCATGCACATGGTTACTCAACTAGCTAAATCGCCAGCGGTCTTGGCAATCAGTAGCTGAATGTATTCCCTACCACCTCAACATACCCATTACCTATATCTAGTGGGTACACTACAGATGTCAGGAGAACAATTGCTTTTACACCACACAGTGTGTTCCAAACATTATCAGTGCTTTGTAAAAAATAAGCGAGCAACTCAAAGCCTAGAACGTGTACACAATGTCACCGGTCTTTAAAGTGGCTGACCGCAATATCCCCGTTAATTACAGATTGATTGCATTATTACCGGTTACCTTGAAAAATCCGAAGTGCTTAACTGACAACCAGTTACGTCAGCATTTCGTTTTAGTTTCACTATTGTCTAATAGTCAGCATCAATTTTGACGTGAATTCTCATGTGTTACCATTTCGCTTGCCGCAAGGAAGGTTAGACAGAGACGGCTGGGGAGAGCAAACCAATTGATTTAGGTTTCTTAGTCTTCTCCAAAGCGACAATTTGACGTTCATTGTGAATCTCCGTAAGTATGGTAGCGAAAATCCTCCATTATAGCTCACTGATTACCTCCCAAATTGAAACTTTAATGTCAACGTGAACGGGGCTTTTTATAATGGTATTGCATGACCACTGGTGGGCCTCAAGGTTCCATACCAGCATCTCGGCTCTTGTTCTATCGGTGCTCGAAATCTCATAGTTTGTCTATTCTCCGCTGTTACCGCATGCTGACATGTAGTGGACCATGTGATTTAGGGTAGGATGATAAGTAGCAACCCAAACTTATTACACCGCTATGTCACTGGTAACCAGCAACCAGTTAACGCAGCTAAATTTCAATTAATTCACTCACTTGGAGGCCGAAAACTGGGTACCACTACACATGAGCGTGAGCTGACCTTGGCGTGTCACCCAGCAGTGCATAGATGGCCAAGAGAGCCAACTAGGAACTTGGATTACTCAATAAACTTTTTGAGAGGTTTCACACAGTCTGTTTCACTGTTGTGTTTGGTCCGCTGATACGCCTTCATCTTGCTGTCCGTATCTCGAGAATTAAAGCACTTAGAACAACAAAACGAGTTGCGACGTTATGTTCCTTTCCCTAATCTGATAAGTTGCATAACCTGGAACATTTCTCATTGCGCTACCGACGAACCAGGGGAGACTTGATTTTAACAGATAAGATTCTTCATCAAACTCAACCTCCTCTGGAGAAAATGTGTGCCTAGAGAAAATAAGCATCTCATGGGTAACGCCCTGAAACCGTCAAACTGAAACATGCCATCAGATTATGTCGTAACTGTGTTATCAATAGTTGAATTCAAGCTCACACTTAACGCACAAACAGATCATTCAGAAAGCTCGATCAACAGCATTAACGCAATAGAAATAAGCTACACTCAACCTCTCATTGTTAATGCTAACCAAATTTTGTTTGTTATATGTTGCAGTGCACTTGTATGTTTGATTAATGGTGGTTGAGTTTCTATTACTCTCATTATTCTGTGATTATTCCTTTGGCAGTCTTTTATTGATGACCCTCTGTAACTGAATTAGCCTTCTAGCTTGTCCTTTCTTCCTAAGCTGTCTAACACATCTTCAGATACACATAGGCTTTCCAAGCTTCTTCTAAACTGGAATTTTCCTATGAATCCTAAGAACATCATAATACTGATCTGTTTGATTTTGTAAAAACATTTTATGCGTCGACGGTTACCTTGTAAAAAGTAGTATAACTGTATTACATGTAGTGTAACATCCTCACACCAAAGAATTGCCAATGTCACAGAAAACAAGATCGTTGTAACGCCGTATTTTCCAGATCTTCTCAGGGAATTTTTAAGCAGTTCGGACCACTAAACTGCTGCGATGTGTTGTAGCACTTTAATCCAAATTCAGTATTAGTCAAACGAAGTTATTCCAACTTTTTTTGAACAGTTCACGGGAAAACTGGACGTCTAAATGTTACTGGCAAACAAAGGTTATTCATTTCACAGAATGAAAGTTTTAAGGTTTACCCACAAGGCTTTTACCAGATATTGTTACTTGATCTTGAGATACTCGTCCCACGTGAAACACCAAACTCATTGGAGAAGTACTGCATATTCGGTTGTACAGAACAGTTTGCATTAGTCACTTCTGGCGGTTCATTTTATGGATAGCCATGAACAATCAGGTCTGATCTAGGCATTCAAATATTCTTACGGATTTAATAAATTCCGATCCAAGCGTTTTGAAGACGCAGTTGCGCTGGGATGCTGATACCCAATTGCGTGCGTTCAGAAAGACTCCTCTGTCAGTTTAATCGCACCTTGAGTGAATAGCAGATGACATGATTGCGTGACTTTCTCTTCTTTTCTTTAGTGAATTCGGTTTAATCTTTCACATGATCTTATTGTTTTAGATCCCGTTTTTACTCACTACGCACTGGATTGTGAGCATATAAGTAGATCCAGCCATAAATCATGTGCATCAGTTTTTGGCCATTCTATTTGAACTCGTTTCGGGAAATTCTCTCATCGAATACAAAACAAACTTCTTACACGACAATTGACCATCAACAGAGATCTGACAGAAGTTACGCTAAAAATATTTATGCATAAATACACCCAGTGTTTTCCGCAAATAATCAGTTGTGTAATATTCTAGAAAATTAAAGTCAGATTAACGATATGTAACATGTCCTTTCTTATAATTGAAGTAACTTCTAACGAAACAAAGTTACTGCCCTCTTTTAATGGAGACGTGACAAATTGGATTAAAAGTGTCCGCATATCGGGAGATTGACAAAATTCATACGAACACTTGCTTATACAATTGAGCAAGTTTAGGTCAATTATCGGTATGGTTTAGACACTTAGAATGTAGCTTAGTTCTCATTTGCAAAGGTCTTGTATATACCAGTGGCACTGATAGAACCCCTCTTGGAAACTAGAGTACTAGATGATTAAACTTCCCATTTAAGAAGGCCCCGCCGAACACTTTGGTCACAACTAAACCGGTCAGTAGATTTAAAACTTTACCTAATGTACACCAACATGAACGTCAGTTCGTATAACATATATATTGACTATCCCCTTGACCCTTGTCGTGTAGACCATCCGGTGAGTACTTTTATCTCAGTGTGTTTCAGTGTTCGCTTCTGACACTTCGACAGACGTTAGCTATTCATATTACAATTCTTTCTTCACACCGTCTTTTGTGTAAATACTTTTGTCAATCGTTCGACTCACTGTGTTTCTCGATCGAAGCATCTGTGAATATGAATTGACAATGGTTTGTCAACTTACTGTACAAACCCGTGGGCCATACTCTGTTCTCTGGGGCAATTTAAAGCTCAGTGTGAGCTAACGATTTGAACCAATTTGCTGGTAAATCGATGATCTTGGAAATACAGTGCAAAGTTCTAGTAACAGCCCGGGATATTATGAGTAAATAGGTGCATATTGATAACGTGTTTCACCCAAGTCATTTGATGAAAGTGAACTTGGCTCAAAAGCAAAATATATATTGGGAAAAACTTTTGGAATACTTTGCCATGGTTACTTTCGGATATTTGCTCATAAGATGATGACAATCAAAAAAGCTAAGCCTAACTGATTCAATCAATGTTGTTAATTACATCAAAATACGCGGTAAAACCATTTGCAAGTTGCAGCACAACAATAAAGGACTTTCACTTTTCTTTAACAGTTAATTTCATACTATAATAAAGTATCATAATTAAAAAAACAAACAAATATTCAGTTAAGTAAAAAAAAACATTTAAACAAAGTGAAAACAAAAACATGCAATAAAAAGGTAAGATAAACTAGAAGTAAATTGTGTCAGAGTACTTCCGGTGTTTTTCCTCAAAAGTTTAAGTGAGCTGATTATATTATTGTTTTCTATTAAATAATTTTGTTAGCGATACTGCCGGTACAACAACTTTTGAAAAACACAAACAATCATTACTGGTAATTAACGTGGCAGACATTGTTATAAAAGGGACTCAATCATAAAAAATCTGTTTTTTTTGTCTGGGTTCGAACTAATATAAATGAATATTGTTCTCATTGGCAGTTCTGGTCCACCAGAAATTCGGATTAGTTACAACTGGGTAACTTTTAAAGTAACATATCTGCTACACCACCTACCACTATAACAACTGTTTTACTTACTGGTGATGTTAACCAATTTCAAAGTGAATTGATTGATAAATTATTCTGAAGCAATTACTCCTCTGGATCATGTAGTAAGTCTCATATGGCATAGTAAGACGAACAGACAATTGAGTTCACATTTCTGGGTCTTCAGTGGAACTTCAAACGTAAACCGACAAAACGCTTGCAAATTAAGTGGTCGCTGGTTCCAACCCAACCGAAACCCAAATTTTCACAAATCGGACCCTTTTAGCTTCGTGCGTACAGTTCGTGTGGGAAAAAATATAAATCTAATTGATGGATGGTTCTGATTAGCATAAATCGAAAACGAGTCAGTTTTTGGGTTTAGTGCCGTGATGATTAGTACGTTTCCTCAATCACCATCTGGATCGGAATTCAAACCCCGTGAGGACGCACTCTTGGCGGGTTTCACCATGTGTGAAAACTGGGTCCAGTATGAAACTCTTCACCGGAAGAAATATTCTCATAAACACCACATTGAAACGCGCTTAAAATGCAGCAAAACTCATTTTTGTTCTCATAAACCACCAACTCACATCTACGCTATGCTTTAGGAGAACGCCTTCATTTCCTGATGGTCATCACGTTTAGTGGTTCGCTAGCAGCTGCAAAACACCTTCCTAGATAGAGCATTTACATGCCGTCGGCCAGGCTGTGAGTACCACTCACGATTCAGTTCCTTTTGTAATTTACAAATAAGCAAGCGTGTTTTCTGTTTCATTGTAATCACGCGGTTCCGCTGATGAGAATTTGCAAAATGTGGCTAACTAGTGTCTCTCGACTACTTCATCAAAATAACTTGAAGATTCCAAAGGTATTCAAGATGATGTTCTGAGGTTTATGTAGCTCTTTTGAGTAAATTACCTGACAGTCTGGCTTAAGGGTAAATAACTATTCTTTACAGGTTTACAAATTCCGTTAACCGATTTGATTTGTGATGGATTCCTCAGTGCGTCTTCAAGTGACTAGGTGTATAGACAATCTGGGGGAAAAGTAAGTCGATTAAATATGTGAATGCTGTTAAAAAAGTACCATTACTCATGATTCTTGCTTACTAATACTCTGTCTGTTTCCGTCTCACCTGGATAGGCCTGGTAAATCCTTCTGGTTGTGTTCTTTAAACGGGAGAAACTTGCTATCATCCGCATGGTAGTGCGGTCGCAGGATGTGAATGTCGAACTGCACACTCGTGTTTGCGTCGATATCACCCTTGAACCATTTTTATAGCATGTATTGGTGCTCAGCTGTCAGTATCACTAAGCAAGACAGCCTGTTTGTCAAGCAAGATGACAGTCACGGTGAATAGGTAAATGGAACTGTATGCAAGCGTCCGTATTCTAGGTTGTCACTGACCTTCAATAGATACTGAAACGACTTGAAAGTGGTTGTAGCACACGGTACCTGATTGTCACAATTCCGACAGTAAAGTAACACGTAATTGTACGTGTTCGAAATGGCTACTTTCTTTTAGTGACAAGTAATTCATCGTTTTCAGATGGTCTGCTCACCATCTTCAGTTTGAAACAAAGAACTGTTAAGGATAACTTTTTTACACCACATGTGTACATTGTACTGAAACCAGATAAATCTTTCGATGTTGTAGTTATGGATAAAAAAGAGTATACTCTGAAAATATTGTACACATCGAACGATGAAATCGGATTCCAAATTATCAACAAAATGGAAAATGCGAATTATATGGAATGTCAAATAAATCGGTAACATGATTTATTGTTGCTACATCGAATAAATGATCAGGGTGCATTTAAATCCTCAAAACGAGGCAGCTCATCAACACCATAACTCTATGGATTCACTCAAAACACAAACAGGGAGTGCTAGTCAGACAGATTTTATCTTTGAGCAATGCTCCGCAACATAAACTGACTCGATAGCTGGTGCAGGTTTTGATGTCAATAAGACGGAAATTTGGTGCATAGGCTATTAGAGACTCGTTTAGTTTGATTAAAGATCATGGCAAAGTCGGCCTAGCAGACAAAGCTGTGTTCATTGCACGTTCAAACAGTGTTCACGAATGTTCTATTGCACCAGGTGATTAAAGTTATGTGCAATCTGATTAAGACTGAAGGCTTCGACATAAAACTTCCAACGGATTTGGCGAAACTCTAATGCGATGCACGGTGAACATCAGTTTTAATTTTCAGAATAAGTTTTATCGACAACTAGACGGAGTCAGTATGATGTACCCGTTAGGACCGGTCCTTGCTGATTTTTTAAAAATGCTAATGACAGAAAGACAAATTGCTAAGGACAATTCGATGTTACCGTTGTACAAACGTAACGTGGACGACATCTGCATCTTTATGCAATCTCCGCAAACGATGTATGAGGCAATAAAACTGTGTAACTCCTGTTAAATTAATCTGACAGTCACTTGTGAAGTGGAAAAGAACGGGTACCTTCCGCTTTTAGACAACCTCATCGATCACAAGGACGATGAATTAGTAAAAAGGTCTGTGTATCGAAAACCAACCTGGACTGACCACTACATTTAGTTTACAAACTTCACATCAATGAACAACAAACGATCATTAGTCAGAACAGTGTTTGCGCACGCTAAACACATTTTTTCACTGGTAGGTTTGACCAATTAACTTTGACTGTTTAGAACCATGTTGCAGGATAACGGGTATGCGTTGAGATTAACCAACAGACACATCCAGCAAAGTATAACAGTAGGCAAATTTTAAAGGGTTGGGAAGAAGAAATTCGATATTGAATTATCATTCAACGGTGGAACTTCGCTTCGAACCGCAAAATGTCTCATCCAATCGATTAAGCGGTGCGGTTGTAATCGTAGCTGTCGGCCGAACTCCTAATCTACCGTTACCTCCAATACGGAGGGAGCAAACTATTAGGGCCAATTCACACTGTGTTTATAAATCTGTGTGTAACTGCTGCAAGATTTACATCGGCGAAACCATTAGTGTTTGAAATCTAGGATGAGGGAACACCTACCAAAACAGATTCAGGATGCAACTATGCAATCTATTTTCTTCTTCCTGGGATCACACAAACTTCTGGCTTCATCTCTTGCCAGACTTACGTTGGCCACCGATCAACGGATTAATCTTGAATCAACATTCAGAAGTATAATACGCCAAGCTTATCCGTGTTTATCGTGTTTCTCTGAGGCAGTCTCGATCAGCAGTCTCAAGCCAACATTCTCTGTACAAACACAACTGTAGGTGAGCTTTAGACTCCCTAATAGTTTTGCACTGTTGTTCTCAATCCCACTTGCTGTCTTTCTTCTGAATCCCCACCCCATTAGTATCATGATATACATATTCCTGGTTATTGCTATTTGTTAGGGAAGAGTCAATACAAAATACATCTACCAGCATCCATATTCTTACTGTTATGCCACTATGCTACAAACAGCAGGTCATTAACTTACAGT
This sequence comes from Paragonimus skrjabini miyazakii, assembly GCA_014338405.1. Classification (NCBI taxonomy): domain Eukaryota; kingdom Metazoa; phylum Platyhelminthes; class Trematoda; order Plagiorchiida; family Troglotrematidae; genus Paragonimus; species Paragonimus skrjabini miyazakii. The sequence goes on along the minus strand of JTDE01002841.1, from coordinate 64,726 downwards.
TACCCTTGCATGGTCGATTTCTGTCTTCCTGTCAGTTTTAAGCGAATGCTGATTTGCCAGACCACAGTTTAGGCAACATATTTTCCGAAGGCAGTTTTTACTAAGATATAATGGGCAATTACTGAAATATCGAACGTTTTGACCGGTCAATTCGAGTACGCTTCATTAACCATAATATAGTCGCTATGAGCGGATTTTTCAAAAGAGCCACCATGGACTGGGAGCAGAAAATGCAGTAAACAAGTTGACTGCTTGTAAAATGTTTCTGTATGTAATTGGGTGAACTGATCACTATTAACAGATGGCTAGTTCGTTTCCACGGAGTTTGTCTTGCATATGAGATTCAACAAGGTTGGGGTGGCTTTTCATCACTTTTCTATAGAACACTGATGAGGTGTCCTCAAAAGCCGCCGTCATTCAGCTTGGAGATTACGGTGGTTGCCCGTAATTTGCAAGCCAATCCCAAACGAGTAGTCGATTTCAACCTCTCATTGAAGATTATGCAATAGCTTTGAAAAATAGATCAATGAGGGTTGGATTATATTCTCAGGGTGTCAAAAATATCGCATTCAAGCTTAAATTGGCCAATTAAAGAATCAGTATTGTAGATACTGTCGACAGCACAACAATAAAAGCTGACAGTTAAAAGTTAAGGTGACTCGAGAAGTAAATTTTGACAAGTCAAGAAGGAGGAAGAACCGTGAAAGGCTAATAAACATGGGCGAAATGAGCAAAACTAAAAAAAAACTAACTTTATACAGTAGCATTATATGGTAAACATCACTAATTTATACCGTACTATGGGCCGTTAGACTACCAAGAGCTTGTTTATAATGGTGTGTCAGATTGTATTTACTGTTCCAACGATCAGATACACGATAGACAACTTCACCTCGGATAGTCGGAATTGTTTAACTCTTATATCGGGTAATAGCCGACTAGCAAGCAGATTAAGTTTTGTTGTTGTATATCTGTCTTGGATCATACTCAGGGATACTTGTCTGGAGTTTTGCTAGAGATTGGTCGACATATTGAAATTCCGAATTGTTCATAAATTTATAAACTTACTGAAGACTGTTAATCATAAGGTTATGTTTTTTCCCCCACAATATGCAGAGTGTCTGCGTTAGTATGTTGATGAGTATTATTCCACAAGCGTCATATTCACTACTGACTAGCCCATTTAAGTCCACACAATGTGATAAATACACCTGTTTGCGGGCTGCTGGTTTTAATATTTAACGTTTCGACCTTTTTTTACGGTGTTTCCAGAAAACATGTAGGCATGAATTTAATGAATGATAATTGATTATTCTTTGACTGCTTCTTTTTAACGAATTTTATCGAATTGTCTTTACTACAATTATGCACTTGAACGTACAGCTTGATTCTCAATTTGATAAGTGATAGATGTAGACAACAACCTTTGCTGAGGAAAGAGCCAGCAATCAAAACACAGAGGCTCTGTATAGGAAAAGGTAAGCAAGACAGAAGGTGAAACAGATATGACGACCAAATATGACAGTCTTGGTATTAGAACGAATCAGAATGTGTGGACATCAACAATTAAATCAGAAAATAAGCTTCAGATTGACCTAGAATGCACAGGTGTCCGGTGGCACGTTTGTATTCCTAACTGGAACAATAAAGAACCGAAATGTTGAAATGTGGAACGAATTATTCTAGCTTCACTTTAAACAGATGACGTTCGATTCTAATCGTAGTTTGAGATAATCATTGAGATTATGATAACCTACAAACTGGATTGATCAGTCTTTCGCAATTCATCTTATGTGTTTCGTTAGGAGACACGCCTGTTTGCGTTACTGAGAGTGGTTCGACCCATACCACGATTAAGTGACGTCGAAATAGAGTGCTTGAAATTATCTTTTGCAGATTGTCGTTGACACACTGACTGAATGTGAACTGTGACGACTATCACGTTTCTTATTTTCATTTCAGGGTTACGGATACCTATTTTATGTGTGACTGAAGAACAAGTTACACAGTACAGTTAACTCTGTGCAACGCAGTAAACAGTGGAAGACATATTTTCAATGATGGTGAAGGGATATCCTCGATACAACATTCACCTTAGCATGTCGTATTCCCGGGCAATGTGAACATTCAGACCCGTATTGCCTTAGTTGCTCCTATTGTTGGGCTATCTGTCTTTACAGACAAAATTACGTATTTTTCGTCCAAAAGACAGCACAGGTTTTATTAGGCGAAAAAAACTGCCCGCATTTCTTTTTCGGTAGAATAATAATTTATCTTCTGAGTGACTAAGGTTTGGTTTCTGTAGAACGCGACTCCTTTTTTCCAACACGATCATTTTTAGATAGTTCGCATACACCGTATCTATGTCCAGGATAAACTCACCAGCTGAAATTTATATATCTAGGAAGTCTAAGGAAGGAGACGGACTAGGCGACTAGTGCAGAGAATCAAAGGAGTGTTTGCACTAGTCGAATTTTTGACCGGACACAAGCAAAGTGTTTACAGGGGTGTAGTTTTTAAGAAATTTTCATGAAAATTCGGCGTTAAGACATAAGCCGATGGGAATCTGATTGGCACTTACTGCATTTGGCGGCGATCGAACTTGTTCCGTTTCCGAAGGGAATCGTGAATACAGGACTTTACGGTAACTTATTTTAGGTATGTGACTTCTATTTACATCTAACGACATTTTGACGGTTTGAGTTTTTGTCCAACTTTAAGCAAACATTGTGAAATATCTATTAACTACATTAAGTCCCCTGTAAACAAACACATCACTTCTATAGGGTAAGGTTGCACTGCGCCTCCTGCACTAGAGGCTGGAAGGTCACCTGTGTGTTGGATACGCGAAAAAGTATTATGTGGTACTCATGCAATTCAAAGAAGACAATAAGATTGAAGTTTTTGATAATTCGCTTCAAATTTTACCTCACATTAACTGGATGCAAAAAACAGTCCCGGCAACATAACTCATTCAAACGGACGGTAGATTTTTTGAAGGCTCAACGCATTATTCAAAATGAACTCATTCAAACTTCTAGAGTGGAACCAGCGAAATAAACAGCATGCCCGGATGCGGTAAGCGCTCTATCAGCGGAGCTACGAGGCCGTGCCGGGAGATGGGAAATTTCACATTTGGACTCTGTTATCCATCAGTCCCACTGAGTCATATAAAATCTACCAAACGATCCAGGGGATCGACTGTCCCGGCAGTTCAACTGTGAAATTTCTGAATTTCTGGCAGGAGTTGGTAGCCCACCTGGCAGAACGTTCGCCGCGTCTGGGCATGCTGTTCCTCTCGCTAGTTCGAATCCAGACGTAGCCCTGAATATTTTTACTATTGGTCTCGTCTAAATAATTAAATCTGCCAAACCAATCATTAGTAATTCTATAGTCGACATATAAACCGCAAAGAAATTGGACTGGAACGGCTTCTTGATTGGAGAAAGTTCAGGCAATCAGTGTTCGCGCACAAGCTGCTACAAACGTAATTATGGTCAAACTGGCGCCAACCAATCATAGGCGGTTAACTGCTGTTCAAGGCGTACTTGGTTCAAACAACCGAGTTGCTATATCTAAGGTCGTGGGAAAACACAACAACAAACTGACCACTGATACCAAGAGAACGCCTGTCGCTTAACAACAGTCGTAAATACTGTTATTCTTCAATAAAAAGGTGCTGTTTTTCCAATAAATTGAGAATGCTTAGTGCCGCTCAGACTCCTGTTCTGATTTTTCTCGATTGAGCAGCTAAGTAGGCGACAAAACCGATAAGCATTATCTTTTTCTTAACTGAGACTGTGACGCTACACACGAAGAATTGAATGGTTGAACGAAATTGTTTTTATACAAATATTCATGTGGTTGCAGTATGACCTACATAGGGAGAACAAACCGACAACTAGCTTTTCGTATCAAGGAGCATGCTCCCAAGCGGCTGGAAACACAACTAGACAAATCAGGCGCGTGCATAAAAGCCGACGGACGGCATCCAGCGTCATCAACAGCAAAACACTTAATCCAAACAAGACAGAGTCAAACTTCTTGATGCGTTCTCTGTGGTTTTTCGAAGCCACCGGAAAAGCATTCCCCAGTTTGCTGAGGTTCCGTCTATCAAACGTCATAATCCCTCCCCCTGAGTGTTCAAAAACAATTTGTGTTGACGTTGCGGCTAGCCTGGTAGTCAGCATCCCCATTTGTTTAATCTTCATTTCCGTGTTCGTCTGTCTTAAGCCATTATTTCTGAGTTATGAAACCTTATCTTAATGGTTAAAATTAGTTACATGTTCATGTTTGATCAGAATGTACGAAATGTTACTCCAGAGAACATCACATGATTTACTTCTTCTCATTGCCTTATTCAAGTTCATAAATAGAACAAATTGCCTTAAATTTTCCGTATATCTTCGGAATTCGCATTACATTGAAACGGGGCTTCTTCAGGGGTTCCGATATAAGTTCGATATTCCTTTACCTATGCGCAAATTTTATAACCTTTTCGTTGGGTTAACAATAACATCCGTATAGTAGTGGGAAAGTGTATATTTTCACAGTTCCAGGTATGCCTTTCACGATATTGATGGTAAATATATATGGGCCAAGTTATGGTTTTGATCATTCATCTTCTCAGTTTCGGAAGATTTTCTTGAGTTGATAACTGCCTACGATTAGAGTCTCTGAAAATAAACACTAATGAATCATACGGTTATTTTATCGTGATAGTGTTCGGAATACAGAAAGGAAAAGTTTGCACCTATTGTCAGTAATATTTGGGAAGGTAATCCTGAAATATGGTTGACGAATCTACAATCTGTTTCTTAAGAGCATTTATAGAACCTACGAAATCATTTAAACAAAACACATACCGGAGACTGATGACCACTACAATAACGGTTGCACTCTACGTCATTCAAATAAAGTGCTTTCTAATTTAGGTGAAACATTTTTTAAGTTAAAACAAAATAAACTACACAAAATAAACTTTATTTTGCTTCCAGTCTCATGTTTTTTTAACTGTACTGCAAGACAAGATAAGCGCTAGTAAAAGAGCTGAAAAGTGTCCTACTGTGAGTTTCACACCAACTCTGATGGTCGATCAGGATTCATAGGTAATTTAACGATCACAACTAAACAAGGCGTTAAACTTAACCTTATATATAACGTGTGTTTTGCTGGGGTCACTTTGGAAAGCCAAGACTAAACAAATTCCGGACGAAACCACACATCATACTATGCAATAAGATTCGAACTTAAATGAAAAACACCAACTCACGCTTCCCTTTAACAATAAAGTTTTTCAACATTAATAGGTGGCAAATGTGAGCAGCTTGTAGAAGATTTGAATTTTCGAAGGGCTTACAGTAATTGTATTCACTACACGTTATACTGTTTTGTTTATTCATTTTTCTTCCAATAACCACTGTACTAATATGTCGTCAGTAACTTTAGAAATGTTTTGTAACTGGTGACAACGGGACCACTGCAGTAAGAAATTCTGATTGTTGTGACCGCAAAAGACGCTTGGCCTGAGAATTCGTTTATTGCGCAAACGCCCGTATAGGTCATGTCAAAAATCAAACCACAAACGCGTACACCCATTTGCGCGTTAGACATGCATTCACATACGTCATTGTCATTCGCCTTGGTGGAATTTTTGCTGTAGCGCGTACACACTATTTCGATAGTCTCTTCTTGTCCTTCGTCTTCCTGGCGTTCGCAGCTTGCCCTTTTGTTCCTGAATGTTTCCTGTGGGTAACATGCTACTTGGGAGTAGTATGCTATTCACAACGAAACTGCCTGTCATACAACATGATGAACACGAGCATGAAAATGTCTGTCTATTCATTACGGCCATTGAATAAGTATATTATTCAAACCAGAGAAACTAAAAACTTTTTACCACGTACTACGTCTCTGTTACACCTGGAAGTGTTGTATCAAGCCAGAAACAAGCAAAACAGAACACATTCAAGATGCCTATCGGACACCGATTCGGAAGAAAAAAACGTGAAATAAAGTGAACATAAAAGAAGCACACATAAACTCATAGCAGCCAAAAAAAATTGTGTGGGAGAGAGCACTTTAAAGCTGAGAAGCAAAACGAACCGTCAATAAAATCGACGAGCACCAAACCTTAGCTGTGTCTACTAACCCAAATTTACAATATTGTGCATTGTTACCTAAGACGCCTAAATATTACTATCACAAAAACGTACATTATCAGTTTTACCAACTATGTCACAAAGTGGCTGATCGGATGTACGAAGCCTTTCAATATGATAGTTATCCAATGGAAAAGCTTAACAAAAAGGATGTGTGAACAGTACACAACCTGATTCGATGATTTTCAGTTTCTGTTACACAAAAAGTGCTCCTGACAGACATTTTGTACGGTTGACAACAGTAATCTTTGAAATTCTTAAAAAAGTTGGGTACAAACCTGGCTTTTCAAAGTCTTTATAATCAAGCGTCTTTATTAACTTCTATTCCGTTTGCAAATACCCATTAAAGTCATGAGAAAAACAAAGTAGCGAAAACGACGTTTTCTGTGTTTGATTATCAGGCTACTTACAAGACAACGAATATGAAAACAGTAACTAGGGTGAGTCAGAAAAACGGTCAGTAAAGGTTACGGATGGCATGTTTTTTATTATTTATGCAATCACTGTTGCAAATCGTGGAGTTGATTGATTGTGGGTCAACGGAGATTAAGTGTCCGCACGAGTTTCTTCTGTTCGCAGAGGTCACGGTTGCATAATCGAATACTAATGGCTTCGGCAAAGGTCAACATTAGGAATCTCGCCATTTCGCATTGATTTCTTGTCACTAGGTAGATAATCTGAAAAGCATCTTTCTTATTGACAGAATGATTAGAGTCACAGTCAAATGAGCAACAATCACGCTTGAAACCATTTTACTCAGACCATTGTTCAAACACACAGTCGACAAATTATGCTCGACGTGAGCAAACAAATGAGTGCACATAACAATTGATTGTAAAACATGGAAACTTGTCTTTGAGATGTGACATGATAACGGGTGTTGAACGGAAACTCACGCACAATTGGGCAGCAAGGCAGGTTGTTTCGACTGACTTTTTGAGCTTTCTTGAGATAACTTCGGCCACGGGATCTCCCTTGAAAGCAGGACTAATCAACGCAAGATTCTTATTCCCTTGGGGGTGACTTAAGTTTCGAATCTACCACCTGCATCGCCTTCAGAATGGAACGCATTGGATAGCCATCCTGCATGAACACATCTCGTAAACAACCTAGCTCAACTTTCAAATTCATCAGCGCAGAAAGAAGACATGTTGCAATATGTTAACATTTCGTTTACTCTCATCAGTCACAAACGTAAAACATGCAGGTTATATCTGACACACAAATAGAGATAGACAAGGTATGGACACGTATACGATCACACCACGGATTGTCATCACCACCACGGCAACCCAACAGGTTGCTTCAGCCACTTCTGTGCACATAGCGCCGGTTGTTGAGCCCTGATCAACATGGCTTTGCTACAGGCCAGTAGCTTCTTGTTCTGCTGACGTAACTATATTTTGAAAGAGTTAAGTGGGACCACCTGGTGACCTGTTATCATGAGGTGTTTGGTAATCGATGATGCCGGGCTTCCAGTAACGGATTCACTGGTTTAAGATCGTTGTGTCATGGGCTGTTTTAACCAGATTGGGACGTGTTTTGCCACACGCTGAGATAGCTGTCGGTCTATTCTGTCTATGCAAACGTCACCGTAACTGCAAGTGAACTGGTAGACAACGGTCAGACAGACTGCGTTCGCGATTGTGTAGAACGGATCCTTCGATGATTTGAACCAAGCGTAGTTGGACAGCTGCATACGTACGGGATAGTGCAAATTGCAATTTGTGCTTGATGTCGTTTGCCAGATGATCACCCTTGAATTGCAAAAATAAGAATATATCTTTCTTTTGAGGTGTTTGTATTGGCTCATTGCATTTGTTCACCCTGCTGTGAATGTCTATGAACTTTTCAGGATACCCGTTTACCGGCAACGTTTTTCTCAGCATTTCTTGTTCCATCTGCAGCTTATCAGCAATGCAAATGTGTCTGGTCCTATGGAATAATGTTTTAACCAAACCCCTCTTGTATGCTATCGGGGCAAAGCTGGAGAAATGAAAATATGGTCCACCCAATTTTGCTTTGCGATGGACCGATCGTTGTAATATCCCATCCTTACGCCTAGTAATGAGTATATCTAAGAAGGCTAAACTGCCGTCTGATTCCTTTTCGTGAGACAATAATAGGTTCGAATGAATAGAGTTAAATAGATTAAAAAATAAACCAAAATGGTCATTGTCCGTAAAAATCAAAATATCATCAACATACCACTTGTACAATAAGGTTTTGGCAATATTATCTGAGACCTGCCGTTCACTCATTCCCAAGAAGATGTCGGCTAATGTTGGGCCTAACGGACTACCCATAGCCACTCTGTCTACTTGTCTATAAGAAAGCCCTTCAAAATTGAACTTGGTGTTTTCTGTACACAGTAAAATGAGATCTTGAAGATATTCAAGTGGAATACCTACATCACAGTTTTGACTGGAAATAAAATCATTTAAAATCTCAACTGTCTCTCGAAGAGGAAAGTTAGTAAAAGGGGAATCAACGTCAATCAAACACATAGCTTGTGAGCTCACCGACACGCGTTCTAATGTCTCTGCTAGTCCAAAAGAATCATTTAGGCAATGGGGGGGATAACATTTTGCGAATGGGGTCCAAGATGTCAACCAGCCATCGAGCAACTTTATGATATGCTGAATTGTTCATACACAAAATTGGTCGCAGGGGTGTTTCATCCTTGTGTATTTTTGGTGCACCTCTCATTCGTGGTGTTTCCGTGCCGATTGGCTTCATGTGCCTATATTGATTTTCAGATATGTGGCCGTGCAACAGCAGTATCTGAAGTTGCCTCGCTATTTGCTTTTCCAACAGTATGTTATTTTCACTCGTCTTGTCTTTCTTAAATTTTCGTTGGTCTTCCAAAATGGTATTCATTTTCATCATGTAGTCATCCTTGTTCATGATGACCACCCTAGAACCTTTATCCGGCTTTAGAAATACCACGTGTTGCAATCCTCTCAATTCTTTCATGGCTTGATAGTGTTCCTGCTTCAGGCAACACTACTGACGAATAGGTGCTGATATAAATTGGTTAGAAATATCTACCAATTTTGTGCGGACTCAACCCGTCTTATCAGGAGACGTGGATGACAGACCTTTCAGCTGATAGTACATATACTCGAATTGCACTTGTAAAGTGTGAGGGGTGCGGATATTCAATGCCTTCCCAGTCACACATCGTATGACGCTACGCTTTTGATTTAGCCAAACGCAATTGTCAAAGTGAATGTACCAGTCACTTCAAGTCTGTCTCTTGATAACAAACACACCGACCATAAACTCAATGGACCGTTTTTCTGACTCATCCTAGTTATTGTTTTTCATATTTATTGTGTTGTAACCCACCTGATGATCAAACCTAGAAAACAAGTATCGTTCGCTACTTTACCGTTCTTATAACGTCTAATACGCGGGTTTCATCCTTTTAATGTTATGTCATTTAGCACATACAAAGGTATATATAGTTGGGTTCCTCATGCATGCGACACCGTTCGGTGGCTATGCAAAATGTTGTTGTGAAGTTTTCCATTGTTTTAACTTAACACGAATGGTATTACCTGTGGCAAAACATTATTCCAAGTTAGACAAACATACAGTTACATCTAAAAACTACAAGACTGGTTTAACTGACTTTGCACACACGGTATTCCAGTATTCCATTGACACATTCTCAGAGTCAGTCTGTACAGAATAGTTCATAACTGTGGTTAGTAGTTTGGCAACAGTTTATAAAAGATCACGCAAGTCATTGTGTAGATAAAGAGTTGGATGAGAGCGACTAAACACTGTTGATGGTTGATTGTCGATTTCTCATTCCAACTGACAAACAAATGCGATCCATAGTGCCTAATGTGAGATCAACAGTGCAGTAATCAGCACGGTTGCCGCAGATGAACATGGATCGTAATTTAACTCTCTATACTGTGAAAGATGAGGTCTAACATGATTGAAACTCGGGTCTAATATTTAGACTTCTGAAAAGGGCTTGCCATAATGTCTACCAAGATATAAAAGTCACGACCGAAGGTTAACATTTAGATATACACAGAACATAGCGTTTCCGTAAGGCAGACCAAATAATTTGGGTCAACTAACACGGTCCGAATGATTAGTATTTACAATTTTCAGTTAAAACAAGGGTCCGAAACGTAATGATCAAAGTATAAACGTTCTACCGTTCATGTTATTCAACCGAATTTATATTTTCTTTGATTAATATTTCATTTCTTTCATACAAACTACCATCGACTGAATTTTCATTAACCCATCGTATCTGCGACTAGTACAACATATATGATGATGGTATTACGTCGTTTAGCTAATAAGTCTACACACCCGTAAACGAATTATATTTTACCCTCTTGAGCATTTATATGTTTAGTAGAATTGAGAGACGTAGTCATTTTTCCGTTGTGAACAATAATGTCCAATAACAAACAGTGTTGTTGCACACCTTCCGTAAACCTTGACATGTATTTGTCATGGCTTCCTTTTGACAGCCGAGAATTTACAAGGATTGGATCAATTTTGTAGAATTAGATTCTTTGAGTAAACCGGTGCAGTAAATTATTTCTGAAAACATAAAAATCATCCTGAAAATGATGTTCCCTGAGCAGCTTTTTTCGCCAGTTCCTCTTTTTTACACTTCTTGATGAAATTGATTCTCCCTCGTTTATTTTGTACACAATGCACAATAGACTCTTTTGCGCTACTTTCTGGCCTCAACGACAACAGGATCATGACATCTGCGATAAAACCTCGGTGTGGTTTGTGAAAATGTGTCACTCAATCAACATCACATAGTTTTCTTCGCACGCTTATTCATTCGTGTAAAAAATCGTAATTCTATAAATCAAGAGAGACCGAATTAACTTCCAGAATGGCTACAGTTGTCGTTATTGTGTTTATGCTTTGATGAACAGGAATGAGCGTGCACCAGCTGTGTTCTTGTTCACTGGTTTACCGACAGCCAGTACAAAAGTGTTGAGATAACATTATTAACCAGTTATCAATCAGTGGTGCAAGCTGGGTGTCCTATGGTGTACATTGATTTTACATGACACCATAAAAACCATCGAGAACTCGCGTGGCGCCTGTGTAATGAGCGATAGCTGAGACAGTTTAATGGCACACAAACACCAAGAAAATGCAATACATGCCAATTTGTGGAAACTAGGAAAACAAAAGGCATACTATCACAAACACGTCATCAAGTTTTTTCATCGAGGTACTATCACGTTAACGATAGTTTACAAAATATTCCAGTACGTTTATTCTCTGAAATATGGATACACCTTATCTGATGGTTTCCTTTACCTAGCTTTAATTAGTCTGAACTAATTAGTATTGATTGATTTAAGGTGCAAAGTTATTTGAATAAACAAGTGGCTGGAAAACTGTTCACTTTAATACTAACCCTGGGGCAAACTGTTGATAAGTTTATCAGTTACATACAATGAGACAGGCAGTCAAAGTAGGTGAATTTTCGGTGTTTCTCGTATATTAGTCAGGTACATTCTAAGACAGCATTAGTAGTTTTGATGTCTTTGAAGCAAAAATGGCATTGTTATCATCTACGCGGTTATCCATACAGAACTGGGTTTTAACACCCAAGGCGGATTATGGAGGTACAAGTGTTGTGATGCGCAGAGGTTCGGGACAAACGTCTCTATATATTACCTACCACAAACAGTTAAAAACTTTTGGAAAGGCACAATTTCGTTTTGTTTTTGTCATCACAAAGAGGGTTGATCATGATATGTATTACGTTTCCGCATAATATATCCAGAAATTGGCAGACCACTGAATAACGATTATTAACGCTTACGTTTGCAAGATGTCTCACTTTTATTGGTCCGGTTTTCGACATCAGTTTTCACTTAGATGCGAATGATTACAGTGATTGAGATTGAAGTTCTTTCATCAAGATACTTAGTGAGAACTACAAGAAACACTTTTCCTCTTTAAGGAAAATCAACATCAGTTGGTGATTGAGAACAAAATGCACATCACCACCTCTTCTTCCGAATCTGCTCTTCTCAAACTTTACCGTTGTAGGTAATTGTGTTCAAAATTACGTCTCTCACCGGTTTAATAAACGAGAACCAGTTGTCAGTTGTCACATGTTGATAATGGGCTTTATTGAAGGCAGTAGAATTTCTTGGGTTAGCTGTGAGGATTCACTTCTCTCACACTCTGGGATTGTCACAACACAAAGTTAGATCAAACCGACGTAACGATAAAGCCGAGCATGGTCCTTTAGTTGATCTATATTACCTCTGAAATACCCAGACTTTAAATGAATGAGAGTCCGATCGACTCATATGAGGCCGGTAGGTGATGACAAAAATTTTCCCTTACTCAGTGATCTTGCTGACTTGCAGATCCTTCTTAAATCCAACGCTTGTTATCTTAAACAACCTCATTGGGGAGGTTGGGGGATGATCGCAATCCTGACCGAAGGACCAAATGTCGACGTCATTTCTGTGTACATTTTTCTCCGTTACTCTCCACAGAATACTTTCCATTGGCTTCGACTCATTAGTATCCAGTATCCGCCACTATGACAAAACGTTCATCCACGTCTTCATCTGATGTACCGATGACCACCTCCAATGTCAGGCGCGTCGCATCTCGCAACCATGTATATTGTTATACAAACTAGTTCTCGGAATTAATCGATTGGCTCATCTTTGAGCCACTGTACTCATCATGACCTCAATCTCAGGTGGGTAATGCTATAGCAAGAAGAAGCCTTACACAGATTAGACATGCATTGTGCATCCAGTAAGGATGTGGTAGAAACGAATCATCTAAGAGTGTGAGTACGAAATTTGAAAACTATTATTAACGTAAGTCCTTTAACAGAAATTTCTTAATATAAACTACAAGTTAATCTGCAGTAATTACAGCAACAAAGTCATGAAGGTGAAATACGGTAACAAGACATAGTCGTGAACAGAATGAATTTTAAAATGACATAGATAACTTTTCTTCATGTGGATAGTACAGCCGTTACTGAGATGCAGGAAATATTCGTCAATTGTTGTTAATGCTAAATTAGAATACACTTGATAGAGTAAATCCGCGGTCATTTCTGTATTTCGTAAAATATTTGAGTTTGAATAGATGAACCGATGATCTATTTTCAATGGGGCCATAAACATACTTCCGCTCTAATCAGTCACACAGCTGATGCAGTGCTCCTTCTATCCAAGGTTCACATTCGGGAACGCGTAACCGTGTTTCTTCTCAGGAAAAGATTGTGTGATATCACATAGAGTTCGATCGATATGATTAAAGTGCACCACATAATACAACTTTAACTTATGGAAGCTGTTGTTGGGATAGATGATGTTCAACTGGAAATTAAACAATTCCCAGCCTACTTATCAGTAATCTCATAACTATCGAGGAACATGCACACGGGGGATGCATTCATGACTACTTGGACTTGAACAAAGCAGTAAAAAGACGAACACTGGTAGATGCTAGCATTTCGTATTGGCTCGTCAGTACCAAATAACCAATCAATTTAACGTCTACAGTACTTCGGGGGGTATGAACAAAGAAAACAACAATAACAAAAACGTCCAATCGTGTGATCGGAATGACACTCACTACGACTTAGGACCATGGCAGCCTCAAGTTCACAAATAATTGTTTTTGTACACACAACACAGGTTTGAACCGGTTTATCGCGACGGCTTCAGCAAATTTTAGGAACCGTGGGTTGTGGTGGCGCATTATGATGGTGAAGGCTGAGGTCAGGTCCACGTTGTGGCCAGTTGACAGGATGTGTCGTCCGATCGAAGAAGCTGGGGGCTTACGATTCTCTGTGACTACAGTGTCCGGTTGTGAGACCTGTTTGTGAACCCACTTAGGTACATGTTCCTTCATCCTTGAGATCAATGATCTATCGGTTCTGCCTATGTAACTTTCTCCGCAGTTACATGAGAATTGGTAAATACGATTGGACGTTTTTGTTATTGTTGTTTTCTTTGTTCATACCCCCCGAAGTACTGTAGACGTTAAATTGATTGGTTATTTGGTACTGACGAGCCAATACGAAATGCTAGCATCTACCAGTGTTCGTCTTCTAACTGTTTTGTTCAAAATACTTTGACTTGGCTGCAAAAATCATCGAGATTGTGTTAGTAATCATGCTGTTGAACAGCAGATAACAGATTTATTGAATTTGAGTAGATTTCTGTTCGCCTATCTGTCGGCCAATCCGAACCGTTTGTACACATGATTTGTACTTATCTCAGAATGTGGTCCATCGCTATTGAAAGAGGCCAGCACAAGCGGGAGTCACTTAATTTTATGCATCTTTGTAAAGGGTTTGTGGAACGTTTAGGCACCACAACTGGTTTGGTAAAGTCTGCGCAGTAACCATGGCCACAGCTATTTTCGATTTTTTTACGGTGGCCTTCCGATTCGTAAGAAAAACCGATTAGACTCCACGAAACCGGAATGCCCATTCCGTAAAGAAGAAAAATCCGTTAAAGAGAAAAGGTAATTATACTTCCTGAGAAATGCTTTTTGCAGGAAAAGAACAGTAGAGTAAACCTTACTCATTGAAATAATCATAACACAGACGGGTTCATTGATGGAAGCGTGTATGGGGTGCCGGACGTAGAAACTGATAGTGTGGTAAGCAAGGAAAGAACACATATACATTTCGTCTTTATCTGTCCATAAAATGAAGCACATTCTTTGAAGATATCGTTTCATCGGGGTGATGACTGGTTCCCGAGGCAAGCTAGTTCAATTTTGTGGTGATTCGATCTGCTTCTTCAATAAAAACAGTCCGTCGAAAGGCTGCGGAAGGCCAAGTACATTCTGTGGAATGTGTTTCTCAATTCTTCAACTAGGGAGAACCAAGACAACGTTTAATATTACGCTCTCTATTTCCACAGTATAAAGGGTACTTTGTTTAATTAACCCGAATTTCGTAGCAACCATAAATGAACCCAAAAATTATCTGAGGGCCTATAATTGAATTCTGCAGGGTATACAGTATACAATAAAATAAAGTACGACGGACCGTATAAACGAACATAAAGTTGTCCGAAGGTTTAGTAGTATTTCAGGCTGAACAACACCTCCGTCTTTTGCAGATAAAACCAAACAAACCAATTTATTTTACGAACCAAAAGGGAAACATGGTTGATCCACCAAGTCGTTGTCAAAGTTCAGCTAGTCTAGTATGGTCACCTCATCGTGACTAACCTCACAGGCAGTTTCACACCTCGATGCCTACGTCACTAAGTGATTGACCTAAAATAATCATTAGTAGGGAGCACAGATGCTTGTTGAAGCCGACGAGATGAATTTTGTTTGTTTTCAGTGGGCTTAATATTGTTGGACATGCTAACGGTACATAACTAACATGGACGTTTGATACAGTCATCCTGTAGTTGTGTCCCATCTGACGGAGGGAGGCAGGTCAACATGAATGAACTGAACTAGGGAGAATTGTATGTAGCGTGATGCTATGTGAAAGTAAACTAACGGAACAGACGAATCCAGATTCGATATGGGTCATCGTGTTAGAAGAACCTGTTTGCGGATGGGAAGCGTTCAGGCATCTGAGATGCAGTTCATACGTCCAAACGGTTCAGTGGTCTGATATTATGTAAAGTGAGTCATTTCATGCGCGCTTGATTAGCTGCACATGGAGGTTTGACTAAAGGTTCAGGCAACATTTGAGACTGACTGTCATCTTTTTGGTCTGTTTGGTGGGAGGGGACATGTTTCGGCCAGGCTACTATATATCAAAATCTACTTCAGGCGATCAACTCCATTTGCAAGCTCAGAACACAAAGGTTGACATTGTAAAATATAATCTCTTCTCACCTGACAACGAAACCAATTCTACGTAATTATGACTTAAACGCGCGGACTATTAACCATGCTGGATTTTATGGACTTATCAAGTGAACCAAAAGAAGATATGACCGTATATTCGGTAAATGTCTCGAAGCTGGTCATGTTTCAATGTGGAGTATTTGCACAAATCCACCCTAAGTAGCCAGCGGCTTAAGCAAAGTCTGCCTGCTAATATGTGCATATAGTTTTTCACTGTGACCTCATTATAAAGCAAGGAAACGCTTGCTTTTTGCTGTGTTTAGATATAGACCAACTGTCGATGCCGCATACACAACGTAGCAAACGATGCCAACCGAAGTATCTATATCTGTTACTCAGTTTGAAAGAAAAGATCCTTGTGAAATGCTGGACTTCGGCTGGATTTAAACCAGCAGCCCAGACGGATCTAGCTATCCACCCCCTGAGCTGCGAAGCCATGCTGGGAGCTCAAAATTTTTACACTTGGACTCAATTATCCATCCAACCCACTGTATCATTTGGAATCCATCAGACGACTGAACAAAATGACCGCCACTCAGGATTTATTGAACAGTTCGCGCTGGAATCCACAAACTTCAACAATGAGCGCTAAACTTGTATCAGTGATATACTACTTGTATGCTCGTTGTAGCTGAAATTTTCACCATGGCAGAACAAAGAATACCTCCGATGAAACACGCGAAAGACCCTTGCAAACCTAGTAAGTTCTCTTTGTTAACATACATCGACGTAGTATTGTTGTGACTGCAAAAGACGCTTGGCCTGCAAAGTGGGTCGTTTCACGAACTCCCGTACAGGTCCGTACAGGACCACGAACACGTACACTTATTTGCATGGCTGATGTGCATGGGTAGTAGAACGTTGCCATTTGCTCTGGTTGCACTTCCCCCATAGTGCGTATACACTATTCCGATAGTCGATTCTGGTCTGTCGTCTTCTTGGCTTTGGGGCTTATCCTTTAGTTCCCGAATGTACGCAGCCTAGTTTGTGGCCACCGGACATCAGCAAAGCAACCCCTATATTAGAGCAATAGATCGTCGTACAACGTAGTGCACCTTATCAACCAGCAATTGAAACTGACGACCGCGCACATTTTCCCAGCAATCCACTATTTTATTGATTGTTCAATCACAGTTATTTGAATCTTGATATAATCCCCATGGCCAGGAAGGTGCCAGATCATACGCTCGGCCTGCTCGGAATTGTGCCAGAATGAGTGAGTAAGTGATTCATTCCGCCATGACGTTCAACCTTTTCTTGGCAACTTATTACAACAACGACAGCACTACGAGAAGTTTGCTTCATTAATTTTTTCTACACTTTACTGAGGGATCAAATCAATGAAAGCTTTCAAATTAGACTGGAAATTTTGTCGAAACTAGGGCATTCCCTTGGAGTTGGGGTACTGTAAGTTGCACAAATTAATCTTGAGCTTGATGTGTGTGATCAGACAAATCCTCAATCTATTGTTACTTTTGATTTGTGTCATCGCACCGTTGTCTGTACGATTTGGGTCTAAGCACCGGAACATCCGACAAGTATAAACCAATCATAACAAAGAACCCATCAATCGTAGAGATAAATCAACCAATGACGCTGTGAACCATACACCAAGCGTATAATTAGTGTTTTTGCTTGTGGTGATAAGGTGATAAGTTACGGAAAACGGCTATTCGTCGCCGATTATTTTCTAATCTCCAGGTAACAGCCAACATGCAATAAAACAAAAGATACAACCGCCAGTGTTGTTATACAAAGGGCAGGGTGTTACATTTTACTTTGTTATCAATTCCAAAGTGATCAACAAGAACCTCCTCAATCCATTTGGAGACTGTAGTGGATGTTTGCTTGTCTGCAAACCAACCACCATCATATGGTCGATTATTGATTGGTGTGTAAAGGAAAGTTAACGGCTGAGAAAAGCAACGGTGTAATGTTTTCAGTGTTAGCTAGGGAGTTTAGTTGCTACACACTAAATGCCATTATCAGTTGTTCATGGATCAACTGCCTTCGAGCAAAAGTAACTGACTAGAGTTTAACACAGAAAGAGCTCACCAGAAGGCTTTCTTTCCTGTGCTTATGGAACGTGATCAAATTATCATATCTAAAAATTCAACTGCAATCGATCGTGAGTATTGTTCGAATTAAAGGTTCAACTGATGCCTCTCACAAACAGTCATGTGAATATCGATATAAAGAGTGTGAATGCCTCATCGGCTTACTTCCAAGAACTCTTAAATCCGACGCAAAACGAAAGCTTTCCAGTGGTATGTTCGTCTCACTTTCTGGTTTGTCAACCCCACAAAAGTGGAGTAGTTTGGGCATATCTAGACGTATGAGGTCTGTGGGTTGACGAATCCGAAGAGGCTCACAGTCTGCTTCATTGGCTGCTCGAACTGGCCAAGCGACTGGACAATAGTCCGAGCGAGCCTGACGCAATACTTGCACATTCCACAGGCAAGATAGTTGATAGACCATTTGGGGTTGCATTCCGAATATGGCATTGTATATGTCCTGATTAAAAAAGGTAAGAAAATTGATACTGCTATTAACAACGGGACGGATAGACGCTGACAGCACTTGGACTGTAGTAAAAGATTCATGTGCAGGAGACTAGTTTCGATGTTTGTCAGTATCGTGAAGGGAATTCCGTGAATCTGCAAGATACGTACACGCGTATGACCTTGTTCTCAATTGTCCCATTTATTTTAACATCACCATAATGTGCTACTAAATGAAAACAGTTTCGCAACAAGCTATCAACCGTATTGCAATTTTGCCGAAACTGACAAGATGCGTGAAACAGTTGTCACACAACTCCGTTTTTCATTATTTCGGCAAATTTTTAATTGACACATTCCACTTCTTGCAAAGATATGTTGTAATATAATTAAACTGGAGCGGTTTATTGACCGGAGGACGTCAGCCAATCGTACTCCGGAAGCAGACCTGTGCCCGACTGCCGTCAGTCAATTAGAAATGGGGACAGGCTGCTACATTAAATTTATTTGTAAGTGATAGTAAGTAAAACAGGTTAATCGAACGTTTATCCGTTTTAGTTAATCAAAATGCTCAAGTTAAGTATGTGAAAAACATTAAAGAGAGCGCCACTCAAAGACACAACATGTTTATGGTCCAGTAACAATCGTTGGTTCGGACAGTTTTGTTTTTCTATAAAAGAGTGTCCTCATAATAGTAAACTTAGGTCGCCGAATGTTGCTTAGTCTATTGTCATTCCGATGTTTTGATAGAGTAGCCAAGTTTGAGACATAGGTAAATCAAAAGCTACAGAGTGTAGTATGAATATTTTACACCAGAAGTTAGGTTGATGAAACGTTTGACGAAACGGTTGAGAAATACCGGTATACGAGTCACACCATAAAATTATGAGGACATGTCAGTTTGATTTTTTATTAAACAAACTAAGGTCGCAGGGATGTATACCAGGGTAGGGTAAACGGCTTCAGCTCCTTGTGCCAAACCTACGTGACGAAGTATTTGATGAAATATGTTGATGAGAATAAAAGAAGTGTTTACAGCTGGTAATCTGTCTTCATGAAGTCCCTATGAATCGGATGAAGGGAACTCAGTATTTCAGTTTGAACATCACCCACAATTGATCGCAGCTCTCGCATTCCCATAGACTTTCCAGTCGGCCCCTTTCGAAAAGAAGCACTAGACTCGAGTTTCGCTCTCATTAGAGCTCGTCAATAGTGCATATCCTTGCCACTGCCGGGACTTGAACCACGGACACGCTTTTCATGAGGCAGCCGTGTTTACCACTGCACCACTGACCTCACGTTAGGCACGACCGAATTATCATATGTGAACACTCAACCACTTTCACTTGTGAGTCATGATCAGGTTGCCCGATCGTCTCGAAAGGAGACACGGTTACTGTCTGTTAACTCCAATCAATGACCCCTCGACTAGGACTTCTCTCCAAGTTGAAATCACAGAAATCATTGACTTGTCGAGTGGTATTTGATTACTGATGAGTAGTAGGTTCTATCCCGGCAGTGGCGATGATATGCACTACTGACCAACTGTAATGAGAGCGAAACTCGAGTCTAGTGCTTCTTTTCGAAAGAGACCGACTGGAAAGTCTATGGGAATGCG
>JTDE01002841.1:0-35599 GCA_014338405.1 Paragonimus skrjabini miyazakii | reverse complement strand
TGATCTACCAAATCCCTCATGGGTTCGTCAAGTTGGATCGCACCTTCCGGATAATCTCGAAACTAAGGTTTATGAACAGAATAATCTGTACATTATACAAAAGTTTCCTCAGTATTCTCACTGTGTACCAGAACACGAGAAAGAGATATTGACGTTTTTATTAAATTAGTAAAGTTGAAGGTATAGTATAGTTCATAATGTCGTGTAGCTGTTTCCCTTACTTTGCTCAATTCCCCGTCAAGGATCTCTGGTACAGCAATCTTGACTAGCGCAGGTACACCGGCTGTATGGACGTCAGGAATGGCCTGAACATAGCGCTATAAATAGAATAAAAAATAGATCACATAGATAATATGCCTCTTAGTTCAAGTGATCTGTGTTTTTTTAGTTGTACTAAGTAACAGGACAATATCAACCGAATTTCTCCAACATTTTGAGTCAACAACTAAATCAAAACACACTACCTTGTGCATTAGGAGTTCCGCAATAGACAGCTGTAAAATTGAGTAGATAGGTTTAAGTTTGGTCTTAGTAAACTAAATTACAGTTCGGAGTTAGCAATATGTCTTCGGAAAAAAACTTAATATATATATGTATGTATATATATACAAAGGTTATTTTTATGTGGTACAAAGGCAATTACAAGACAATAATTATTGAACATGTTCATTCGGTTCAGTGAGACCGGTTGTTTCAATTCAACCAAGTGTTTCGGATCACGGGGTCAGCAATTCGAAAGATAAGCAGCAATTTTCTTTTGTATCCAACCCCAACGACCACTACTGTAAGAAAACTCCGGTTGGTCATTTGAGATTCGGTCATCCATTTTGCTAGCATAATGATGTAGTGGCTAATACGCTCATCTCACAGTTGCCATTTATGCACTGCTGAATAGTCTTAGTAGTGTTACCCTTTGAAATGGATTGATTAGAAATTCTATCGGGACGCAAAGACTGCAATAATATTTGTGTGGCATTCATTTTATAACGACCGAGGTCCATCAGGCCCAATCACTAACGCTACAGCTTTCGTATGATATGTTACCGTAAACATGCAATGCTTGAAAAAGTGGCAACTGTGAGAAAAACTTGATTGCCCCCAATACACTACGACCCTAAGGTGACTGGAAAACAAAATGTAGTTGCCGTGATGTCGCACCATTTTTATACCAGAGGTATAACATGACCGCTTGAGTGCCGGACATGGGACTTCTGCGAACACAGATTCGAGTTTCGTAGTGGGATTTCACTGCACTTTGAATATGCTAGGACGAAGCAGTTTATCATTCATACCAAACGATTCGCCATTTAAAGTTTTCAGCTGCACTTAATCCGTTGTATTCAGGTATTCCAGCAAATGGTTCACCTACGAGCAGTTACGAGTCGTTATGTATTCCCAGTAAAAGCATGCCAATACCATATTACCAGACATATGATGATAGTACGAATCGGAATAACGAGTGGTCAAAAGGGCCCCAATGTTTGTTCTTAAAGAGACCTATATCAATAGACCCCACTAATTGCGCTAGGTGGGCGGTTTCCACCTCAGGGGCGTTTCATGTAAACGTGTTTTAACTTCCATGGGCCTTCAGTTGCTTGGTTTTGTTATGCGTTTGACAAGTAGAAGTGTGTTTTATGTTTGTGTACAAATGGGTTTCCTCATTCGTCCAACAAACTGTCAAAGTTCGGTTTTGATACTATTTTATTTAGTATATCTTAACTTATTCTTGTGTTTCAAGTATGAATTTGCATGTCTCATTTGTACTAAATGGATTACGTGCAAACCTACAGTATACCATATACAACATTAGTTGATAGGGGTAGGTTCATAGGTTGTTACAGAAGGGCAAATAAGTTTTGCTTATGCGTTCCTGTCTCCGTGCTGGTTGGACGGCTCACAGATGTGAGAACTAAATGAAAGGAAAATTCAGTGAAGCTGCTGGCTGTAATTGTTTCAGGGACTAACACTGAGACACGCCGAAACAACATTCAGTCAGAAATGTGTAATGGAAGACCTGTGAGGTTGAACTAGTATAACGATGAGCACACTTTTATTACCCACTGTCTCTAACTTGAGTGCCGATAAAGTGATATTCTAAAACTCTCAGTCAATTCGACCATAACCGTGTAGTTTGGAAATGTGTTCCGGTGTGAACAGACCTTAACTATGAATCATTTTTGTCTACAAAGTGACTTGTTTGTTCCACTACACAATTTTAACGAGTGACCCTTTAAAGGTTCATCCTTGTTTAGTGAGAGATGTGCTGGTGAATGACTCATGATGTGAAGTGTTTTGTAGATGAGAATTAGGTTCTGTCCAAGGTGTCTGTAACTAACTGAGAATCGACCTAATTCTGCCAATATTTCTTGGCAGGGATTTTCATCAGCCACATAATTCTTCTAGTGGTCCCTTTCTGAACACCCTCAACAAGTGCCAAATCTTTCTTGAGGTAAAGAAAACATGTCTGTATGTTCGTTTGCAAATGTAGTTTGATACTGTTGGCGAACATAGTGTGAGACATCTCAGGGTGGAATGTTTCACAAATTCTTCCTAGAAGGTTTAGAGTTGTTTGTGCAACACATTTGTGGCAGCACAATTTATGGACAGATTCAAACTCTCTGACACCACGGTTTATAGGTCTGTTTCGCATATTGACACAGGCAAATTTGTGCGGCCAAGATAATAGTCATCATACTTTGATGACGAACGTGCATGATTTTACGATCGTTGATATTGAGCAGTAAACTGTTTTCTACTTAAACAAACCCAATGCATAACCTTGTAGAGGAATAATCCGGCTTGCAATAGAGTTACTCGCTGGCTAACACACACGTTTGACCCCATCGACAAACATTAATTCCTGTTGTTCTAAACGTACTTTTGAACCAATAGGAAGATTAGAACCTGTCGGTGAGTTGAATGACGCTGAATCATTGCTTAGGTTTTGTGAGATACTGCAGAATTTACGCCGTTGCATTTCTGTCTACAACTGTTTTGCCTTTATGTTCATCAAACGTCACAGAATTATATAAGCTATGTTAACGGCATTTGATGGTGGTATACTCAATGTAGTCTGATGTAATCTCTTAGACGGCCCTGTGACTTATAGCTGCTTTATCAGCACTGATTATCAGGGGTGTTCAGCCACTGGTCTCATCTACCTGCTAATATTTCGGACAGTGTTACTTATGTTTCCAATAGAATTGTTTTATTTCAGTTGACTATGTTATAAGGCGCTGTTTACCGTCTTGTATAACTGTCCAGGATCAGTTGGAATGAATTATGGTGTTTACTGGGATCGATAACTTTGGAGCTTGCAAAGTATTTTATCAAGATGTAGGAAAGAGGAGAACTTGGGGCTTGAAATCAATAGAAAAACACTTTAAGGATACTAATGCACTACGGTGTGTTATCATGCCAAAGTAGTGCGCTGTAACACGGAAGGCAGAACAGACAGATTCGGATGAGGATTGTTTAAAACTAACTCATACATAAGCCAACATATTGTATGAGAGGATGAATTCATTCTCGAATGAGCAATTACGAATTGTGGGGGCATTTCGCGATTAACCTTTAAGGGGTGCATGAATTTGGGTGAATTGATAAACGCAATTTCGCATTTTACCACAATAATTTCACTACTGCTAGATGAACAGTAATATACAATCAACTTGTTTTCGAAATGAACATTGCCCTCTTTTTTTCAAAGACACGATATGTAAGGGCGACGGCAAAGCGGGGAAAAACAACCGTGATAATTTCATGAAATAATTGTTGGTCTCGCCAGTGAAGGGAAATTCCACCTTCTCCTTTCTTACAAAATGCTTTTTATGATCTTTTTTCTTTCTCTATTTTCTTATGAAAGTCAGTTAGTTGAGTTTGTCTCTGTTTTAATTGAGAACTGAAACGCAACATTTTGAGGGCCATGATAAAGATATTGATGCCAATCGCTTTCCTGAGTCGAAGATTAAAAAATACATTTGAACCACCGTTATATTCCAAATTTGAAATGCAGATGACGGGGCATCAGAGTTGACCAAAGACTGCTACGTTATGGCCAGAATATATAACGTTTATAAGGCTGACTTCTCTAGTAATTTGTTCTGTTTAACCCAGGATACCCACTTACCCTGGTTAAAACCCATCGGTTTTACATGATGTATGGATGTTTACTACACTGTCAAACGTTTGAATGACATCGTAGTAGGTCTGTGATAGTATGTGCAGAAGTACTGCAATAGAACAGGAACACTGATACTCAGTGTGGCGTAAGCAGTAGCATTTGTTGTTTATCTTGCCCTGTCCAAGGTATTTTTACAAAATCTCATGGCAACACAAAGTTTTACTTTCAATGGTGTTTATACCCTGTTTAAGAAAGCTGTCACTTTAATAGGATACCTCTACAGTGACGTTTAAAAGTGTAACAATAATTCCAGTGCCAACCTGTTAATGAAGCAATTCATAATCTGGTAGTAGGATTTCAGTAGTGTTATCAGAATTGTCAAGCGGCAGAAGAAACCAAGTACCCCGCCTCCACGTTTCTTGTCAAACACTTTCGGATAATATTATGAGTTACAGATGACGTTTTGTGTGCACACGAGATGCAGAAGAAGATACCACTGAATAACACGTTAGTTGGAGGTCTGTTAAAGTCGATTTAACTATCAACGAATTTTATCGCTTCTCCATCCATTGTGGACAAAAATCCACAGCAACGGGCTGTTTGATTTCTTTGGTTCTGTAGTTATTCTTCTAGTAAAACAAACAAGTAGACAAAAGTAATGTTAACCTGTTGATAACCAAACGATCATGCAGAACGATATCATTAATGTTACAGATGTTACTGTCTTAAAAATTCTCCAGTCTAACGTGCAAATCTCTGGTTATTTTTGCAACTGAGAAGAAACAAACCGAAAGGCTTTAATCGCCAATGTATTTCTTTTAAATATGATATCTACTTTTGAATGAAACGATTATAAAAATTCAAAATAGAATTCTGGAGTTTTCATGTAGGTTTCAACATTAACTCTTTGGTCTACTTAACATTCAGATAGTCTTTACTGATTGGTATATTTTCGGAACGCTTCTGAACAAATGATTGACAGAATACATCTTTTAGTTTGCAAACCTTTTTATCATTAATCCGGAACACGATTGTGACAGTGACATATCTCAGAGTGCAAACCAGTTGCAGATTTGCCGGGTTTGGAAGTAGATCTTTTGGCTTGGTTGAGTAGATTTGCAAAACACTCGAAGTGTTGTTTACACAAACACTTCATTGGTACATTTTGAATATACAAAAGTTGCAATACATATATTAATACAGGCCTATTCTATATGCAGTTTATATAATATACGGCGCTTATAGCAAAGTATGTCACAAACAGGCATGTAATATAACACAAATATTCGTGAAACGCAAGTAATATTCTTCGTGTACTGATAGATATAGTATGAACAATATGTATTCATGAGTATATAATGAAGCTACAGGTGTGGTTACACTGATTTCAAATTATTTTGTACATATTACATTCATTCTGTTTTCATACACACTGCTTTGTGCACGTAACATACATTTCGTCATATATATCATAGTATTATGTTTATTAATAGCAACACCATTAAACTAGATGAAAGTTGTTCAATATATGCATATACACACTACACTGTATAGTTTCAACATGTTCTAATCAACCTAGGGGAATCATCCAATAGAACAGCCATAAAACCCAGTGGGTCCACGTTTTGCCAACATACTGTCACTTATAGGAAATCACAGGTGGTTGATAGCGGAACCATAAATCGCACTGTAAGTATCTTGATGCTCAAGTCTGGTTGGTTTCTGACACACAAACCTTGTGTTTTCCCTAACATGTCAACCATTCTCACTTATGCACGATGGCTTATAGTTCGAAATTAGCGCGCTTGTACTGATAAACACACACACATCAAATGTAGGGGAGCCACTTCATTCCAAAAATGGGAATACTACAGTCAGTGGTTCCGTGATCTTGTTTAGAAGGAATCAAACAACCGCCAGCACGGTCATCTTAGTAATATTTTCACGTGATGGGGTGACTATAGTGCTAGCAAGATAACAGTACATACGCGTTTATATACCTCTATTACACCGCCAACGTTTTTTGAAAACGCAGAAGATCGAAGTGGGGCTGAGACCGGAAACAGTTGAATAACTGACCAATTAGTTCATCAGCGAGAATGTCATTGAGAGTACATGTGCATGTGCGACGGCGAAATCAACAAGCCACCCTTGCCGAGGTAACGAATGACGATGTAACGAGAGATCTAATTAGAATCCTATACAGGTGACAAGATGACGAAAGTCTCCAAGGAAGATTGGATTTGGAGTAGAAGTTCCAAGGGACCTAAGCTGATACAGGCCCCATCCAATGGTCGTTCATGCTTATAGTTCTCGATCGATTTTCGATAAACAAATTTGGTTCGACTTCACTAGGATTACAAACGGCACAAAAGCAGTCGGTTAGAACTTTTAAAACAAAGAACAAAGCTCCATTTTCTTTCATTAATACATCAATGGACTACTCTAAAGAAAAGTAACAAGTAATTTACGAAATTATCTAACTCAAACGGTACTTGACACCGCAAATATATTTTGTTTCATTCACTTTGAATGCAAACCACACTGAACATCCGCATTCGCTTTAGTGTTTGGACGTTTAGAGTTTTTGAACCAAAATATTCATGCCGTTAAAGTTGAAATAATCGTGAAAATTTCACGGCTACTTCAGAGGAAGATTTTACGTTGAGCTAATAGGTTGATTAGTAGTAAGTCGACGGGCGAAACGTTAGTTGAAAAATAAAAATAGGAACATAAGTTTGTTACACGAGGACATATTAAATAAACAAGTAACAGGGTAGATGAACAGAGATGAAAGAGCAATTTGCAGATTCATCGTTTTTTACAGAAAGGAAGTAGATCAGTGGCTTACACCTTTTTGTCACTATATATATCGCCAAATAATGATTGTCAGAAAGTTTAAAGATGTAGAGCACATGGGTGTTTGGAAAATAAATCGAATGAAACGCAAAAGATAGACGCATGACATGCCAACTCAAACGATCAGCGTACTGTTACAAATGAAAACCAAAAATCGAACAAGAACAAAAACAACAAATGGTTAGACGCAAACATTGATGTATCGGGATCTCATCTATTAGAGAGCGTTATCAAGGTGGTCGAGGGAATTGTGACACTGGGTGACTCCTGCGTATCTGATAAGCAAGTATGGATTTGATGTTTCCAGGCACTTCAGTCACGGTTATTCTAAACAGACTGACGGGAAGTCGTCTTGCCTAGGTATTTGTCTGTCTACATGAAACTCAAGCTTAAATTACTGTTTCTTTCTCAAGAAGAGCAGCTAAGCCGGTTGATGATCAGATGTAAGGTAAGATATTTTTCAGTGGCTGTTGACTTGATGCTGAATGTTTCTTTTCGCTGGTGAATGCCTTGAGCCCTGAGACTCTCTTCGTAGTGCACCGTATACACTTCAGACGCAAGTAAGAAGTCTCTAAGCCGCTTTCCTAGTGACGGGGCCCACTGGCGTGATAGATCGTACTGTAGATTCAAGAGCGAAAACTTACCATGGGCTCTTCTTAAAAACTTCGTCACTATTTGCTTTTTCTTTGCCATAATTACTCGATTGACCGAGTTGTCCGTTACAAACGTTCTGGTGTAATCCTTGTGTTTAGCGTCATTCAACTTGTAGACACCCACACCACAGTCAATATAGTTTTGACGACGGTTGGGCATGTCTCCATGTTTAACGACTTTGAACGGCAAGTGGGAGAACTATGGTCGCTTTGAAATGACAAGTTTGTATACGAACGGCGTTAAGGGGCAAATCCTGGAGAAGTAGGATGAACTATAGAGGGCTCAGGATGTACACGTACGAAAAGTCCTCATGCCTTGGAATTCAGTCTGATAACTAAACGTTGACCATTATTACGGGTCAGCTTCCTGTTACCTGATGACACGGTTGTTAAGGTTTCGTAAAGAGATTAATACAGCGATTCTGTCGGAAGATTACGAGAGGTATAGTTAGATTGAACCAATCAGGAATTGTGTACCAGAAACTTAAATCTAGGATCCAATACTGCAAGGCACGATCAAAACGCGCGTGGGCCGAATTTGAATTGATCGTCATGTGAACATAGTGCACTAAGATTCCATCTCATTGAACAGTCAGTAGAACAAAGAGAACAATTGTGTTTAAACTACTGTTAAGTCTTACGTGATACATCTGTAAATACAATATCTACCTGCTCTTCTGACTGTAATTTACACTAGCAATTACTAAGTTTGTGAGACCTGAGCATCTTTCAAGGAAACCATGCTGTTATAAATTATGAAGTTAAATACTTGTGAACTGAGGGAATCGTCTGGCAAACTGTTAATACACTGGTTGTTTCCAATGTCATACGTATTGGTTATCAGCCTGCCAGGTCATCAATGAGAGCGAAGACGATTGTAGCAAATGACTAAAAAAGATTTTAGAGACCCATTTTGACGGAACGGTTTACCTGACGGAAGCTTTTCTAATTATCCTCTCGGTTGTAACATTGAGAATCATCAGATTCCGAATGTGGGACTTTTGGTTAGCTCAGTGAACACTCTAAATGAAGTGTTGTACCAAAATGTTAAGAGTTTCTCTACGTGAACCATTTAACCTACCAAACGTTCTGAATTAGAAATACCTAACTTATACATGTTACCTTTTGTTATAACATTATAAAATTGCTTTGGGTTCACCAACATCTCACCCGAAGGTGAACTGATGGGTCGGACTGCAGATGTACTCCTGTGCAAAGTAGTTGAATCTCCATTCTTCATACTTCCGGGTATTTCTGCGTATGTAACACACCCGTCTGATTTAGGACTGACGAAAATAACTGTTTTAAGACCACGTTTGAAATGAAGCCTTTGAACTTACTTCAGTCAACACCACAAATTCGTAGATTATATATTGGTTCGTTTTCTAGACGAATATCAGTAAGTTAGTGAATGATTTGTGCAGTTCACCTAAGATTTGATTAATTTGCATTTCCGCACAGCTTGCTTGTTATAAGTACAAATATTTCAACAGACATCACTTTCTATGTTGTCTAGTAAATTTTTTTAAGAAACACTTATCAACCATTCGCAAGATTGCGGATTTTTTAATTCTTCAAGAAGTAAAACGCGGTGGTTTCTGTGGTCATATTTGCCTTCTTTACCAATCGCATATAAATATTTTTCGGCGTTTTAACGTATTTATTGTATTGATCAGTAGACATACGGGGGTTTTAAGGTACATCGGGAAATGGCCAGTGAGGCAACATTTTATTTACGTATTTCTAGTGCCTCTGTAAAGAGAGATCCTGCAGGTGATTTACATGCATCTACTTTTATACGAATCAATAAAGTGCACACTAAACGTACTCAGCAAGATAACGACAAGGTTTTATCGGTTGATATTTCTTTTACTAAAACGTGCAAGCAACCAGAACGTTCGTTAAGAGGAAAAACTGCCACACTGACGAGACATTTTCATACCTGTGTACGTCACTGAGAAACAACCAGCTACGAGTCTACTCAGTTTTCTTACGAGTAATTAACGGTATGACAGGATATATTTATATTCCTTACTCTCCAAGAGTTGAGTTTAGGTTAGACAGTTAAAAGTTAATTTGAGATTTCGTTTAATGCAGATTGTGCCGAATATCAGTTTGTTAAAGCTTGAATACAGTTATTACCCTATCAGTAAGAAACACTTCAACATAAACTCTTTAACTACTCTGAAGTTCATTGCAACAAACCATCAGAATATTAAAACTTACCGCCGCTAAATCATAATCGTAGAAAATAAAGGACACATCCTCAATAGGCCATCTGGCAAATGCACCAGTCACAAAGTCACGTTCATCAGCGTCAGCAATCAGATGAAACTGTAGTGGATAATACGGTGCTGCCTTCCTTTTGTGGCAAACATAGTTCCGAGGTGTGGTGATGTTGAGCGAACACATTGTAGAACTATCATTGAATCGTCCTTGATAGTACAGAATATTTTTCACAAGCGTTGTGAACCGCACCTTGTTCTGCACGCCAGAAAGGATGATGGCGATGTGGATAACCTGGTCTTCTTTGTTTTTCTAAACGAGAAAAAAATAGACGACCAATCATCATGTTGTATTTCGCTTCGTAGAGTTATGAACGGCCTGGAGACCAAAGGTTAAAAGGGCCAATACTTAGAAGGTATGTCAATGAACTGCTGGTGCAACGTCAACCGAATTGCAGTGCACCACGGATGTTCATTATGACACTGAAAAGTAAGACATATGCCAACATTTGCTTTCGATAAGTCTCTTTCAGACAGGCACGTACGCTGAATGTGTCAGTGGTCCGGCAACGCGGTAAACAGAACGATTAGAGCTCCTGGAACGTGCTGACAACCTTTCGCATAGTTTGCCATCCTGTTTGACTGAACCCCGTTCATAGTCTGTTATGATCAACTGCGTGGATAGAAATTTGGCAGTGTTATCTACGAACGTTGCTTCAAGCAGTTACTGAATTGACCTACTCGCTGAAATTAGTCAAGCTGAGCGCGTAGGATAGCAATTAGGCCAGTATGTTCACCACACTCAAAAACAAGGCGTTCAGGTTTGCAAGCCCTGCTCGGCGAATGGGCGGTAAAACAGTCACGGCATATGGAAGGCATGATCAGACAGCCAAACACACTGTCTAACTTGATTAGTTCTGGTTCGGAGTTAACAAAATGCTCCAGCTAATTGCGTCGATAAAGAAGAAAAAACTTTAAGTGTAACGATTGTCCAGAAAAGTCGCTGAATGGTCGACCGGCCGGGCCGAATCTCAACATGCCTAGGAGCGACGACACTGGGTAGGTTGGCTAATGTTTCCCGCATAACTACGTCATTGGCAGCGTAAATTCCTTATAGCCCAACAGTTTTCACAAGCGTTTATTTGGATCAGACAGCCAAGTGAACGGCTACAGACTAATTATGGTGAACACTCAGTATATAATTCAAGATGAAATTAATTTAGTAAGTGGTTACGTCCTTACACGTATACGCATGTGTTTTGAAGGAAAAAGCAGTTAATCACTTATCGCTGCAAGTCATAACGTGTCCACAATTTATCACTCTTCTCCGGAAAGTATCATCATTGTTCACTTTTCGTTAACCATATCCACATAATTGTACCTTGAATATCGGTTGTTTCTACTCATCTGAAAAGGGAGATAAGTACATAATTCATCAACAAGGTAGTAGAGACCTGGGTCGCACGTTGAGCACATTCTCTTGCAGTGTATATATCTGAGTTGTCCTCACAGTGACTGAACGTTTCCTGCTTGATCAAATGGTTTAGAGGTCAAAACATGGCGATGCGTCCCAAACCTTGGAAACGCATACTAAATTCCATGTCAGCTGAGCAGCTTAGGATGGTAGATGCTTGGTACGTTCGTCCTGCAGGTGGTGGCTGACAGTATACGCCTTTACCTTACTGCAACACACAGTAACAAGATAAATCTTGTTAATTTAAGTAAGAAATTTGTATTGTTTGTTTTGTTTGCCGCCAGCTTTTTCGAAAAATCTCTAAACTTGGGTCATAACACGAACACAAATTTCCACGTCACCAGCGGGCGTGATCGTCGTACTGTCATCCGGATTTTGGGCGAACGTGACTGACATCTTCTTCACCACGGCTGATCGATCATTCGGCCCGAAAATCTGAGTCTGGCGGAAACGCAAGTGTCCACCGAAACTCATTGTATACGCATACAAAGCGGTACCTGGCAAAAATACCGTTGTCTGGGAACACTTTGTAAACATGCACTAGAAAAGTACAGCAATAATATCACCTGCCAATGGTTCGTTACATGTACTAGGACCATAATTAATTATATATTACACGTGCGAAAGTGTAGGGTATTGGATTAACTGCACAATGTTTGTTCTATGACAAGAAGCCATTAACCATCAGATCTTGACACCCTCCTGCATGGCAGTGAATTTATATTTGTCACATGATTGGCTTCATGGCTGGTCGTATAAAAAATAAAACCAAGGCCAATACACTAATCGATAAATTTCAGGCGCCAAGTCCCCATGCTGGGACGATACTGACAACGGAAGAAGGGAGCCAACAGTTAATATGTGTTCAATTACACGTGATTGGACTACTCTCTGTAAATGAAGCTGTGGTTCTCTCAGTAGACCACTTAATGTGCTATTCATGTGTAACGTTTGGTTCATCAATAATGCTCTACATTCTGAAGGTTTTAGATTCACTTAACGTAATGAGGTCTACGATTACAACGTATGCGTTAGAATCAAGTAACCATATATTGCCACATTCCCGTTTTGAGCTGGTTATGTAATCTCAATGCAAACTGGTCTATTTAGCTTACACATCAAGTCCAAAGTATTTAAATTTGAGTTGCTGATTTCCCGAGGTTCCTTTAAGTATCTTAAATGAAGAAACCTTCAGTATTTAGAATGAATGAAGTAAAAACGATGTTTTAAACAGTACTGATGATAGTATCTTCTATGCAAAGTCGAGTTGTGGCGTTACACAATCAATTTATTCTTGCTATATTCATCACCAACTGATTGAAAGTTAGTCCATCCAATTTCGGCTTTGTCCTCGTCGCGTCATCACCACTAATGATGCGCTGGAGTTAGAGAAGATTATAGAGGCAAAAGTTGTACAAACTTCATGTGAACGCACTGAACACAGCAGTTTCAGACGGGAACCTACAACAGAACAGGACCGTGCGTTGGACCGGATCACGCAGCTTCATATTGATATCGTTATTTATAGGTTTTGTTAATCCGTTTTCAGTCATACTAGAACACGTGTTGGTCGATGTTTGCTGCTTGCCCACATACTGTCAATCTAAAGCGAAGCTCCTGACACTCATGGACTCTTTTGACAGAGGACATATATAACTGCGTAATCAAGTTGAACCCAACAAAATGGAACATTGTAGCCGCCACTCATTGAAATATTAGTGTTGGCAAGATGGATTGAAGAAAACTGTATGAAATCCATCTGAGTTAATCGGAGAATTTGGGTGAAATTTCGTTCGCCTAGATTCAGACACATCATTGAGTGACACAATAAGAATGTCGGATAGTAATCTGTGATTATAGTAGGGCTTCGGTCCATCAAACGGCACCTGTCAACGTTGAAGTTTGGATCTTAATCATCAGTGAATGAACAGGTTTTGACATGATAGACATGCAAGTTTAACAGAGCTATGATATTAAAATGCGGTCGAAGAATATCCTACAATCATCGTGTTTTGTGCTGAAGCTGGCATTCATCAAACTGATCAGATCGTGACTAATGTGAGTTTGCATAAAGGTCATAGGCCAATGGCTAGAAGGTCCACAGATTGCAGACCTCCATCCGGTACAGTAGTAACACATGCGAACTGGGTGACTGATAGCTGTATGTGTCTGACCAATATTGTGCAACTGGTTAACAATGACGTGGAAGAAAAATGATACCGTATACCGACAGGCTAGCTAACCATCTAATTGGATAATAAACCACGGCCTATTAAAAGTTGACTAGATCACCAAAATATCTGGTAACATAAAGTTTCAACGACACAAAGATAATCTGTCAGGTTGAACAAAAAAAGGGTCAACGAACATGAGAAGATAGAAAACTCAATTAGCTCCTGATGGTTGTAATGGGATTAGACTGGGACTGTGAAGCCAATCAAATCTCACGCACAAGACAGCAAGCTACAACAGAGTCGATAACCACCTGACCTATCATCATTTTACCAAGAAGATTTCATAGATCAACTATTATTACTTTTCTTATATTTTCTTTCTCGCTGTGCGTTTCTTGTAGGATGTAGTCAACACTTTCTCCTTTTCGCTAGGGGATTAAAACATATAGTTTGCTGGCACATCTTGCTTTCTAATGGTTAGTTGTTGAGTCCAATCGATAACCTCATTATTATGATCTCCTGATAACTTGAAATCTCCGAATACACTTAATTTGCTAGATGATGTGTTAGATTGCTGATGAGTGATCGGGGCTCTGGCTAATTTCAGTTCGAACATCACACACATTTGATCGCGGAATTCGCAATCATATAGAAATCTCAGTCGGCTTTTTTTCGAAAAGAAGCACTAGACTGGAGTTTCTGTCTCATTGGAGCTCGTAAATAGTGAATATTCTTGTCACTGTCGGGACTAGAACGGTGGGTACCCTTTCACGAGGCAACTGTGCTGACCACTACCCCACTGACCTCACATTAGGCACGCCTGAATAGTCATCCTTGAACTCTCAATTGTTTTAGTTTGTGATGAAGCATCGGATAATCCCACCGTCTCCATAAAAGCCACAGTTACTGCCCGTTACCTTAGGTCAATAACCCTGTGATCAGTACTTCAGAGACAGGACAAAGTATCCGATCTGGTTAAATCTGCATGGCGGCATTTTATATGGCAGATGAGCAATCTGGTATTTGATTAAGTAAAAACTGAACATCGTCCATATTTTATCCAAGGTTTCGCATTCGGACGGACTTTCTAACCAACCTCTTTTGAAAAGAGAAACTAAGTAGCTACTATATCGCCTACCGAGACGATTGGACAAACCGATCATCACTCCCAAGTGGAGACTGTCAAGTTTTCAGATATGACAGTTCAGTTGTGTCTAATGTAGGGTCAGTGGTGCAGCGGTTAACAAGGTCGACTCAAGAATACGTGGCCGGAGTTCTGGTCCCGGCCGTGGCAAGAATGTGCACCACCAACTAGCTCTACCAAGGGCGAAAACTGAGTCTAGTGCTTCTTTTCGAAAAATGGTGGGTAGGAAATCCATCAGGCTGTAACCGAATGTGAGTTAGGCTCAACTTGAAATCAACCTTTTTTCAGTAGTTCTCAGCATGACTTTTGATGAGTCTGTTTCGAATGCAGTGCGCCGTATGACATTTTCATTAAATCGCTGGTGGACTTATGATATAGAAGTTGCAACCCACAATTGTCTCAGTACATTGACGAACATAAATCGACCATTTTGTTGATCGTAACAGCCCTGGATGCTGGCAAAGTGTGGTTATCACGGGAATCTTTACAAAATCCAGCAAGCTGCCTGTCTGTCAATCATTCTGAAAGTGGATGCAAAAATAAAATTGGATCTCATGGTTACTTATCTAGAACCGAAGGATAAATGTCATTTTTGTGTACTGTAGGTCACGGTCCATTTTTGATGCTTTCGCCTGCATAATTCAGGTGGATTTAACATCTCTGGACGAAAACCGTTAAGGTTAAATGCTATGCTTCCTAAGTTGCGGTCTTAAAACAGGCCTGTTATTGAAGCCTTTTGCGGATGCCCATTTTATTCATTCGAAATAGCCAACTTCTACTGTAAAACCTAATTCAGTGTTTCTACACGACACATCTGTCATCTATTCATTATTTTGCCTAAAAGGTCCGTCGTATCTTTCGAAGTGTCCCTTTCCGACTAAATTGATGATAATCTAGTTGGAAGTATGTAACTCAACGACAAGGTCTATTAGCTTTTGTACAATTGACGAATGTAACTGGCCCTCCAACCTGTTGTTCACGCCATCCCCAGTAATAATTCCAAACCATCAATTGGTTTGTATTAATTCAGAATGTGTCCTGAGTTCATCAAAAAGACAAAATAAAAAGTCTGTTTACAAGCTCACATGTTAAAATTAATACACAACGCATTCATGTCCGGTTTATTAGTATGAGCTGTGGTTTACGTTGAGTAGACCACATTTCCACAATTCAAGCCACTTGCCACTAGTCGGTAGGGAGTTGCGGTAAACTGATCACCGATCAAAAGAGGTAAGGATCCCATGTATTTGTCATATGTCTTCTAGTAAAATTCACAGTTGGGCCTGAATCGAACATGGAGAGTAAACTGAAATTGTCCACCTCGTAACCACCTTTGGTATGCAAAGGATCCCAAGTTTTCACGCAGCTGTGGGCAGATGTTTAAGTGAAAATGACGTATATAAATGGCGAATTTGTCTTTACTGAAACTGTATACTTGCTGTTGACATTCTTGCCTCTTACGGTCTCCGCGAACTCGACCTTGTCACGTAAGCTAATTGTCATATGAGCTGCTGAAGACCAAGGCCTCAGACTGAGCCAAACATTTCACGAATACATGACGAAGTAAAGCAATCATTGAACAGTTTTCTATACGAATTTTGGTTATCCATTAAATTGTGGCCTAAGGATTTGAGACGGTCAAATAAGTTCTTTTAAACGCAATTAGCTGTTGACTAACTTGTTCTCAACTTTGTGCATAATGACCATACTGTCCTCCATGTGATTTAATTGGGTAACATCTAGTCAGAATTGCAACGATTTGACAGTACTGTACGTTGCAAGTAACGGTCTCATTACATCATTCTATCACGCATATGGACCATATGGTTTCACACAATATTGTTCGATGACTTCAGCTTTTATAATAAGAGGATACACAGTGACTCGGAGCCATATTTAGCTGACGAAAACAGATCCCGTTAAGTCCACGTGATCTGACTCATGCAACGCATACGTACAGATACATTTACTTATGTGTTTCGGTCGTAATCATGTGAAGGGCATAAAATAGGCAGCTCCGGATAAAATCGTGCCACAGTTTAATGCTTCGCTGTCTTCCACATTCATTAGATTACATTAATTTTTAAGAAACCAACTGGTAGAAGATTTTCTAGATCACTGTATAAGGTTGTGTGTAAACCTCTTTATTACCACGAGTGTGTGCTCATCGTAGAAATTCCGTACTCGGATGCACAAAACCCGTACTTACTTGGTTGAACTTGAACGATCACACGTACATCTAACCTGTTATTAAATCAGTTCGAATCTGACAGATACTCTGAGAGACACAACTTTCAGAGAATAGAGCTAGTGGGATTTTTCAGTCACCAAAAATAATTTATATTAAAACTATACAACAAATGATGATTTCTCATCAAGCTGTCTCGCGGCAGTAATGATGATTGTATAAAATTAGCGTTCATATGTGGGGACGTGTTGTAACTTATTTTCAACAGAAAGTAACTGCATCAAGGGGACAACTGATCGCAAGTGTTCACTCACGACACTGAATTTGGAGTGATTATGAGTTTCGACTGTTAGATAGCTGTGTACTTTTAAACGTCATGCTTAATGATGCAAGATTGTTTAGGAAAAACGTACCTTCACCTGTATCGGAGAGATAGACTTCATTGTTCTCCAATTAACGTGTAAACATAGTTTGGCATTTTACATGACCGCATGTTTAAAACACTCGAACCCAAACTGGCTGGTCACGTCAACAGATAACAAACTAATGGAGTGTATTCAAAAATACTTCTATTACAGAATCTAAACAGACATGAACACAAATCCATACCATATAGACGACTGTATACAATTCTTATTTTGTCGACAAACCATTGATGCTCACCTCACTGGACTGTAAATAGTAACAAAATGGTCCAGTACGGCCATTACACGTGCAACCAGCAAGCGCGCGCAGGTTGAATTTAAATTTTGTAACAGGGCGTACCGCTGTGTTGTTGACGCCGTTTTAGTTTTCGTTTGTGTAAGCCGTGTGCATGGCTTACTGGGCCTTTAGCTCATACTGGTTCTTATTGCTTCCTTTCATGGGATTGTTGTTGGAACCTCTACTGCGAAAGAACGCTGTCCCCCGATGTCTATACGTTGTCTCATAGTTGATTCGCAAGTGTAACGGACAATCATCGTGTAAACAGCCGACTTGTATGTTACACAATAAATTCTAGACATTTACAAACAAATGCTTGTCAGCCTTGAGCTAAATGGGTAGTTCAGATGAGGCAGAATCCCATTTTCGTCATAATTACTTTCATTTTTGCGTTGAATTTGGAACGATTATATGAACAAAGAAATTACTCCACAAATTTGAGCATTTAGTCTGCATATGGATTTGAATGTCTGTCGCACAGTTATTTGCTGTTAACCAGTTTACCTCAGTGTTACTGCAACTAATTCGAAGCCGCCCATTTTTCACAATATTATCAGTTTTTCAGTTCATTTCTGACAGAAATACGTAAGAGAATACAACAATGTTCGAGGCAAGTTTACAATTAAGAACAGGCACAAAATTCAAAACCGTTTTGATATGATTCTAGATCAACTTGTACCACAAGCATTAAGTTTGCTCATCAAAACGAATTAGTCACATCGAAGGTAGTGTTGTGAACCAAGAACGCGGATGGCACAAGGGTTTTGCATTTGGAAATGAACACATGGAGTAACCATGACAATCAAACACACTCGTTTGCATAAAACATTGATCCAAGGGCGTCACGGCTACCACTGCTCAGTTCAAGTATCGTAAGCAGACCACTGTATGCCAAAGTGCCCTCCGATGTTTCTTATACTTTCCCGTCTTTCATTCAATATCCAGATACGTGCTTGTGCCTGACTACTGGGTAGTAGCGTGAGTAGTATTGTGCGATCGCTGGTCCACACCACAGTAGTTGAGTATTCATATATGACAATCTGGTCGTACTGAGTGTGAGGTCAGTTGTGCAGTGGTTAACAAGGTTGCCTTACGAAAACGTGATCGGACTTCTTATCCCGGCCGTGACAGACATATACACTATTGGCGAGCCCCAACAAGAACAAAACTGAAGTATAATGCTTTCTTTCGAAAGGTGCTGGCTGAACAGTCTATAGGAATGCGACGACTTCGATCACTTGTGTGTTGTTTAATTTATAAAAGGTTATTACTTTATTACTTCGTCCACCGACTCGGTTGATAATGTTAATCATGACATGAATGTTGAGTTTAGTCGTGGTTTAGATGAGTAGAATTTGATAATTGACATATGCCCAAGGCCACAGATCTGCACAAGCATTTCCCATTCTGTGTTAGCTTTTCAACTGGGTGGTGTTATTATGACCATTAACATCTTTTTGAACACAATAATTGAGTTTCAATTTGAACCATTTCATTTACAAATGGGTTGAAATCTCTGTTAAATGATTGTCTGTCATACAACCAGCTCATTTGCAAAAATTTGTGCATTAGATCCCGTAAAATTTTATATGGGGCAATAGTATGCTGTTATGTTAATTAAGGTAAGGTTGAAAAAATTATCTCATGGTTCTCATGAACTTCACTCACCACTGCTCATTGCATTCGCGTTCATCTACGCTACCCGACTGGCTAACGTTTAAACAATGTTTGGTTGGCTTATTTAACTTAGCTGGGAGTTTCTAATCACGAGTTATTGAAACGGATATTGTTTCTCCTGTCGAGATTATGAAACAATCATGACTCCATTCACAAGGGAGTGAAAATAAACATTCAGGACTGTCGGTTCAGCTATGGTTAATCAAGAGACAATAAATTATGAGGATCAAACTATGGTTACTCCACAGATACAACGGCCATAGTTCAGACAAAAGCCCCGCACTGGGGAAATATCACACAGCATAAGTAACGCAATAAACTGGAGTCTGTGTAATGCTTTCTTTCGAAGTAATCCAACAAAACCGTTGGTTCCTTTTGAAACTTGCGACAAATATTGCGTGACATTTGACTGGCTACGACCGAAAATCCCACATTTTAATCAAGAGCATAAACTTACTGTTTTAGATTGCAGCTTTTCGGTATCATTCTTGTTCATTCCTATTTTCTGTAGAATCGTCAACCCATTCTGATAGATGAGCAACATAAATATCAAGCCTGACAAAATGGCCAACACGAGACACATTCTGGGTGCCGCTTGATAAATTTGGACCAGACTGCGATCATACAGGATTCTCACCCACCGAAACCGGGACCGCGATTGCATTCTTGCCAGATGAAGCATAACTTTTTTCCGCTTGAGATTGCTGTAAACTAGAAATACTGAAATCTACGTAAAACTTCTCCAGATTAGTAAAGTCGATGATAAATGAACATTTATACCTAAGAGACGCCCACATAATACTAACAAGTACACCTAACAATATTAAGTTAGACAGAAATTGAGGCTAACACTAGTTTACAGAACGATCTCAAGGATGAATCTGATTTACCGATACTGATAATTGGAAAGTGGTTGTTATTTTTTCTCACTCATGACGGTTCGTGATGACATCTGGCACATCTGGCAGATACTGATCACTGTATTTTTAGGCTGTGGAACCGG
Organism: Paragonimus skrjabini miyazakii; assembly: GCA_014338405.1. Lineage (NCBI taxonomy): Eukaryota > Metazoa > Platyhelminthes > Trematoda > Plagiorchiida > Troglotrematidae > Paragonimus > Paragonimus skrjabini miyazakii. The sequence continues at coordinate 15,377 of JTDE01002841.1, read as the reverse complement.
CTTATGATTGGTCTGGTGGACTCAGATTTTACGGCCTTTTTGATTGCGACTGCACACATTGGCTGCTGCGCTAGGACAATGTCTAAGGGAACACTTGAGTTGTGAAGGCCGTAATGTGGTCCAATCGGAGTAGAGATTCCAGCCCTGAGGAGGCAGAGAGCACAAGCCAATGAATGGACCACATGACGGCCTTCACAACTCAAGTGTTCCCTCGGACATTGTCCTAGCGCAGCAGCCAATGTGTGCAGTCGCAATCAAAAAGGCCGTAAAATCTGAGTCCACTAGACCAATCATAAGCCAGTTCCACAGCCTAAAAATACAATGGAGAAATTCTGCTGCACTAAAACGAAAGGCTTTTACACGAAAGATACATTCTTATGCCTAAAAGAGAAACCAGTATGGAAAAAAGTATAGTGATTTGTTCTCTGAATGACTGACCTGTAGAGGCTTGGATATTTTGTAACGTTCTGCTTGATCCAATGAAATTCTGTTAAACCTTTTTGTCATGTGTACATACTGGTTTTGATTTTGATGAATCTATATAATTGTATTGATCTGATGATGAATTATCGGAAACAATTTTTCGTCACGTTTACTCAGTAGGAATTTTCGCGAGAAACGCAAAAAATCACACTGCTTTACAAGACGACCACTTCCTCGAACTGTTATGTTTTACTTTCGGCAGGATGTGTAAAACCCTCTGGACCCATCGTTAGACTGTAGCGTGTTTGTCTACCTTTAAGTATCGCCACCGAAACTTGTATTTGCGGAAATTTTTCTAATCGCGTTACGTGGAACACTCTTTCAATCTTTTGTTAGGCCCAACCCTAGTTCTGATAGCGAACCGAATAGACACTTTTCGTCAACCTTTGATTCTAATGGTGTTAGGGTGCCCACCCTGTGACCGTCCCAGTGCGCCTCCGTCGTGAGAAAGAAGAAAAAACCACTGGACTCAGTCATAACCATCGGAACTGTTCAAATCGTTCGAGACTTTTTATACCGCTATGCACATGTTCGATCTTAACCCTTTCTCAGTATGTGGTGGGAATGTGTGGTCATGACGTGCCTAATAAATACCTTGTACTTGTCGCCCTAGCCGCACCCCGTTTTGGAGCGGAACATAGCTTCTTATTCTGAACGCGTCTTTTGGCTTGTCTTGGGAACGAATACGGGGCAGTCGCGGTACTATTCGGGACCGAGATTTTTGTGTGAATTATTACCGGGACGAGAATCCGATGTTATCAAGCGCACCACTCTACCGAGATCGAACCAGCGTACCGTTAGGAGAGTTTACAACAAATGGGTAGGTCAAACGTTAAACTGGTTTTGGAATCAGTTGATCGTGCTTTTCGAGTTAATATTCTTGTTTCATGGTGGACTTGAACTTTGCGAACTACCGTAACCTAAAATGGAAGTGCTTTGCTATCCTGGATAATGGATACTCTCAAATCACGCACCGCAGACAGATTATACTTGGTAGGAAATCTGTGAGATTAATGGCTGCCAGAGTTGGCAGCCGGATAAACCAATTCGTTGTTGTCAATTTCTTTGACCACAACGGAAAAATGTCCTGATCCAACGTTTCTGCCGGGCTGTGAATTTGTCTTCTACTGACTTCGTTCGTGAGTATGCATCAGTGGTGGAAGCCACCTCCGCCAGACACATCACTCCGACTTTTTTGTTGTTGGGCTAAAAATAGACTACAACCGGATCTGCCTGCTCAGCAACATTAATAATTAATTCTACACAAAAAAGATATAGATATAATTGAGTTATTACAATTGAAGGTATTACAACTGTCGAGCCAAACCGTGGATGACCATCACATTTCATCTCAGTAGTCTCTAATACCAGACTTTTCACTCCCCGGGTGTATTTAAAAGTTCTTTTATTTCTTAGTTATTCCGTCTGTCACTCGATCATCTTGACATGAGTGAATGATAAGAGGTTTAGTAGATGGATTTCGTTTTTCTCACTTCCAAAACGTTTGTGCAATCAGTTCCCTATTACTAACTGTGCCGGCTTTAAGACAATGTTGATACGAAGTCCATGTGACGCATTGGTTGCCACTTAAATCCCTTAAGAGATAGAGTGAAGGTGTCACCGACTATGAACTACTCCCGTGAGTCGATTTTGTAAAATAGCTGAGACAGTCTGTTGACCTGACCCAGATACGAGGGCGGAAGCTACCTGATTGAAGGGTTTCCAGAAACGCAAAACACGTTCAAGAAAAACATTTAACTAAACAGTTAATACGCCTTCAGGACAAAGTGAGGGAGGTTCATTTTTCACGGGCACTGTTGTTGGAGAAAATCTCTTGCCTACACGACTTCCAAACGGTCATAGTTGAACCTATCACGTTTTTGAGGCGGGCTAAACCATCCTGTTCAATGTCATAACAAGTATAATGTGTGACGGCTGTTGTTAACTGTGTTTGCTTAGATCTCTTCATTAGTGGCGGATGTTCTCCTTAATGTCCATATTGGTGAACTCACCTCCATGTAGTTACGTTGGAGGAATGCGTTCAATTTACATTAACAACTAGTTGTTAAGAGCCGATCACCGTAAAAAAGTCCATTCCAACCTTCTATCGAACTCTGTCGTTTTGGCTTTCCTAAGAACACGTTCTTCAAGGAACTGGTCATTGTCATTCATCGTACAACCGTTCTAGATAAATGTGGCGCACAAACTAAACTCCTCGAAGCGCATCCATACAAATCCAGGCAAATGTCATGATAAAAAGCTTCAAGCTGAGCTTCACATACTGTTTTTGGTCAATCGCTTTCACTAGTACAATTGTGTAGGAAAGTCAATCAACCAAAGTAACAAGGTGATCTGATCTAGTGTCTCACACAACAATGTTTCTTGAAAGTGAGAAATACAATTCAAACATTCAACCTTTAAACTTCACAGCTTAACAAATCGATACGGTGACTTTCCCTCTCAGGTCTTACATCTTTGATGACATATTGACAATAATCTACGAGCAAACACCATTCCTCAGCTGTAATATGAATTTTGTTTCGAAAGTGTACAAAAAACAGAAATTAGCACAATAGCATGAAAGAAAGCCAAGAGAGGAGTAAACATTTATTCCAGATTGCAATGGTGCGCTGATCAGAACGTAGGTGGACATACAGATTTCAGGCAGTTTAAGGCTCAGATATGTCATCGTGCAGTCAACATTAGACTTGCTGGCTCACTGTATAGACAATATGAATGTGAACTATTTGTCATATGACAAAATCCGGTTTGGCAACCTGTTAATCCTACATTTGTTCTGTCCACGTCTGGTCATAAAAACATGTACCACGTGATATGCGAAGGGAATAGAGTTTGGTAGTTCAGTTGATGCAGCTAAGTGTTTCAGGAAGAGGTAGACAGCTCCTTATGAAAAGCGACTTATGAACTGATGCGCTACCGTCATGGAAACCTACGAAGTTCCGTTAATTTGAAGAACTGAAAAGCGACCAAATATGTTCCAGTCTGAATGTAAAAACAAGCGTCTCAATTCCCACCTATCATCGTCACTTCACTCACCTCAAAAACTGAAGTTCCTTCCATACAGTTAGTGAACGTCCTATTTCAGTATGTCAACTGGAGCACACGTTCTCCTTCCTGATTTGATTTCAGTACTAACTTGGTGCACCAGCTCCACCTAGAACAAGTTCCTTTATTAATAAACCAAATAACGTTACAATGATTAGCCCGTAAAACATTAATCTCAGCTTATAACAATTGACGCTATATCTGCCATCGTTTTGGCAAAATGGTTTCATTCTTTCACCTGTGTTTTAATTGTAGAGTGTAGTCTAGTGTTCTGTTCACAGTTCTTTCGTTAGAATTGGACGTAGGTGTCGATGTGTTTTCAGACTCACTTTGTTGCACTGAAAGTTAACTACATTATTTGGCGCTTCTTTTGCTTGCAGAAAACTGTCCGTCGCCCTCTTTTCTTTGATATAAATTAGCCTTCTCAACCAGAGCACAGTAATAGCCCTAGGCTTGCAGAATCGTTTATGGTATTGTGTGTGCTCAACTGTATCTGTTAGAATGCCCAGCCGTTCGCTTTCCAAATCGGTAAGTTTACCTCTTCTTTGCATAGTGTGGACTGGGCATATGCAGAATAAAGTGCTGGCCACATGGGCTCCAACTCATAGAACAGTCGGCTTACAGTTATATGGCGACCCATAAAACGTAGGGATGATTGGACAGCGACACACAGCCTATCCTCAAATCACCTGACGTAAACGTGACCAACTAACGTTATGCCAGCTCACCACCCTGATGTCATAAAAAAAAAATCGGGGTAACACAATAATATGATTGCTTTTAATCTTACATAAAGAGTATTCAGACCAACTTCAACATACATCTTTCCAGTAGTTTTTATTCGTTTGAGAAACATCGCTTGATTTCTCGAACATAAAATGTTACCAGATGTTTTCTGTAAATCAAAAGGTATTTCCAAATTTAGACGACGAAAAGACGCACCGGTGACTCATCAATTTGAAATTCAGACATGCCAATAAGAACATCGGTGGTAACGCTGTCACGCCTTTTCTTCTACTTATTTATTTATTGCGAAAGATTATCGATGCTAACCGGTTAGTAAGGAGTATACTCGCACGAATGGTCGCATAATTTTGCCTCGAAGCGTATGTTCCAGCCGGTTTTCCGGAAATAACGGCATATTTTACCAATGGCATGTAACTGGGCATATGGCCACACATTTTGAATCGACCAACTTGCACGGAAAGCTGGATGATTAGGTCGTCTTAAGACCTAACTCGCCCTTCTTTTGAAGATAGACACACCTAGCCATTGACTGCTTTTCACCTGGGTTAGCATACACCCTCGGACATTCCACCTTTCTTGTTACTACTGTGAACTTCCCCACATGTCTGGACGCACTTTGGCCGTGAAAGTTTTCGAAGGTCAATTCTCGCTCGAATGGAAGCTTGGGTGGACATCGTGGATTCTGGTCAGTTTGCTTATCATCGATCACGTTTAAACTTGGATACCCCTGCTTTTTTTAAAATTTCATCCCATTCTGTTTTCGCTTGTTGGAAAAACGAGAACCGTTAGTATATATTCCTTGGACTATGGAGATGTGTTTGGAAGCGTTGATAAAGGAATGCTAACGTAACTTCTAAAGAATCTCGACATAAAATATCAATTGTCCAGCTTTTATGTGATTGCTTTACAAATCGAACCAGTTGGCTCATTTTAGTGACGAAGCCCATTCGTCACTCACTTATGGTTCTGGTGCTCTACATGTCACAGTCCTATCTCTGTGCTTACTTTCACCTATCACATTCACGTTAGTTCACGATCACACATTTGGAATCAGATACGCAGATGATGTGGTGTTGGATGCCAAACGCCTAACACATTTTCCTCATCCCGCTCTAATGGTCAGTTAATCCGAACTAACAAATCAGTCAGAGTCCCAACTGAGAAGTCTTGATCACGTAGTTATCGATCGGATGAGCTCAACGCTATTCACACAAAGTTGTGGCTGAGCGTTTGAATGTACTTATTTAGTCATGCCTATTTTGAGGTTACAGGCGTTGTGGTTAACATTCTAGTCTCACACGCACGAGGGTCGGAACGCAAATTCCGGTCAGGATGAGAATCGACACTGTTGTTAAGCTCCAGTTAGATCAAAACTCGAGTCCGTTGATTCTTTTTGAAGTGGGCTCGCAGAAGGACTTATCTGAATACTAAAACTGCTGTCAATTGAGGGTGATGCTCAATTGGAAAAGATCAAAATACTCGAACTGTTAATGATAAAACATCCGAATGTTTCAAGATTTTGCGAAGGAAATTTGTGAGGAACTTTTAAGACACAGCATTACCTACTTTTTGTTGAATACCTATGTAATATTCGAAGTGATAATACGATATAGTCACTTAGGGCTTTCACCAGCTTCCGAAAACCTTCACGTTTATCGACTAAAATCTGTTTCCAGTCCACACCAACTGGTTCATCGATTCAACAAAGCCTATATGCTAGAAATATTGTTCACATGTTATTGTCCATGGTTTGTTGTCAAGGGACGTGTTACTCTGCAACATAACAATTCTGTTAACATTCATCATACATCATTAGCTCACCGTAGCTTCCGAAGCAGACAGTGGGGAAGAAAAAAGGGGTTTCTGCTCCGCCAGAAGATGTGTAGACCATAATTTTACTCTACGTCAAATTCTGAAACAGTCTCAAGTGTATCGCCAACCCACAATAGTGACAAAGGTTTGTTTGACTCGATTGATCGATCCGCACTTTTAAGATCTCTTTAATGCGAGTTTGCCGATCAAATAAGCAACACATGATGAGTGTTAAGGTTACGGTACACAACACGTTCCACACTAAAAGTAGTGTTCATCGAAGTTTTTCTTTTTTATAGCCCTGTCCAATTTCACTACAAAGAAAGGAACGGAAGCACTCAGACGATCCAGGCGTTGATATCCTTCTTCGATGGAAAAATGAGCAACAGCCAGTAGAATTCTTGCCACATTATGGTATGCTACATCTGTTACTGGCTTGATTTCAGTCAAAGCCAAGATTGTTTAAAAGTAGGTCTCTTCTAAATTAACAAATCTGCCAAACCGCGTGTTGATGATACAAGTTCAATGCTCAACATTGGTGCCGATGGATTCCAGTGTGGTGACTTCAACCGGAGCAGTCAATCACAGAATCGCATGTTGGATTATATATGAGGCAGTGCGATTGATCTGAGTCAAAGTTGGACATTTCTGGGCTTCCGGCATGGCATCGTGAACCAGCTGGTAGAGCGCTTACCGCTATGGCATACTGTATGCATCAGTGGCTCGAATTCAGGCGAGGCCTGGAATTTTCGCAGTTGGCCCCATTCTTAGTTAACGAATATTCCAAATTGCTCATTAGTAACTTGCAATAGGTCGAAGATACTTTCCGTGAGACTTGGCTTACTAGACATCTCCAGTATTTCGCATCCATTTGGTGCCAGTGATCACCTACGAAGTGATGGACAGTTGTTTCGACCTAGTTGGGTCTCATCAACACGACGCACGCCGGAGAATCCAATCCACAAGACGTACATAAGCAGTAGGTTGTAGTCCGAACGTTTATTCACTAAACTAGCTGCTTACCACTTTGCTGGTGACCACTGAGACAAGCTGTTTACGTAACCCTTTCTCAATCGCTTTTGTGGCTGTGGTAGAGGATTGTTCATTTGTAGGCCAATCACAAAACGGCTGATCGATTTTGTTCCATTTACGGAAGAAAGCACAGCAGCTAAGGTCCCCATTTTCTGGATTGCCAAGTCTTTCGGGATGTACTTTTAAGCCTGGAGGTGGACGGTGTTGATCACGACAATAATGTTAGTGTAAGACTAGAAAATGAAGACCTGAAGGTCGTTGATTGCCTTATGTGATTAAGGAACTTGGTCTTGAATGGCAGACGAATGAGAACTGAAAGCGTAGTTCGTACTTTAAAAACCACAGCTTTGGTGTCAGAAGCATTCTTACTTGCACGTAAAGTGTGCATTTATAAATCAACCGTTAAAACGATTTCACTTCGCGGCTGCGAAACACGAGGTCTGACAGACGAAGAGATACAAAGAAGCGAGGCGTCCAATCACAAACATTCTGTTCAATCACATGCACTAGATGACATTAGAAGATAAGCAGCCAGGGTTTTGTAAACGAGTTTACATCTCTGAAGATCGATCAAGCCAACTCACTTGAACCTCAAAACTGATATAAATTCCTGTAGTAAGGTTATTTACTATAAATACCAGCCCCTCCTTTACCACACAGTAACTCTGTATGGAGTCCACATCTCACTGGCGTGAGCAGGTCAGCTAGTCGGTGTCTTGGCCAAAGGAGAGACAGTAATCCAAACTTGACTTCCGTACTGGTGTCCTCGTGATTCACGGGGGTATGGGACTAACACACCAGTATCACTTATTGACATGTTCTTATCGTTGACCGATTGATGAACCACTTTCGATGATCGTACCACTTTAAGAAGTACGTAGTTATTACACTCACCCATTAGTTGAACACACTACACGATCATCTGTCAAACTGGATGAGTGGTTTTAGTCACGGTCAGCAGCATACACCACACAGTTCTTGATCGATTTCCAAGCGCTCGATAGTTTACCTGAAGGGCAACTAACTGGTTCATTGAATGATAACACCTGTCTAATGGAGCAACACATACAGTCGAACTTGTCTTGTTCATGCCAATGTTGAACCAGGTAAGCTTATATTTAAATAACATGTCAGACAGTCGCCTTGTCGGAAAGGAAAACTTGTTAAAACACTTCAGTCTTGTTAACACAATGCAGCACAACTGGTAAGTCTAGTGAGAAAAACAAGAAACGAATGTACAATATTTTACGATATTCGTGCTCAAACTCACCACTGTTGATAATAGCCACCTGTTGTCTGTTGTGGGCTGCAGTACACTTGCTGTTTGCTTGGTAGACGGTTGCTAGGTTTCTAATCTGTTCACTAGCCTCCGACTTCCACATTTGTAATGCTTCACTAGCCGACCATTGGAAACAAACCAACCTACCGATTGATCTCTTCTGCCTAAACCGTTCAAAACAAATTCAGGTGTACGTAAACTTTATCATTTTCCTCCATTGTGCAAATTTCTCATCATATGAAGACTTTAATCACTGCGCTTTTTTGTTTGGGTCCACCAGTCTGATCTGAATCCAAACCATATGCATAACGTGGTGTTGACAATTCGAGCACCTAAGGACACAAGTTATTTTTTTACTATTCTGCGTCCGTGTGTTTATCCTACCAATTCTATGGATTTCTGGGTAGACCATGCCAGCAAAACCATCTTGTGTAAGCAACTGTCTCGGTTTATGGGTATTATTGTTACACATGTTTCATAAGAACGGATCATAGGTGGACATTTTAGAATACCAACTGTGACGTTCATAACTCAGCATGTGTGCAAGAGTGGTTGATGGGAGAGGTTGCACTTCAGCTGACATTCATGACATGTATGTGAAGATCAACCGGAGCCACAGCCACATCAGCCGCCACCCAACCCACCTGACCAGTCACCAGATACGTGCCTACTTTGTCTTGCTGTTTTCTATTTAAATATGGTTTCCGGTTGTACTGGTATACTTCTTTAATGTAGTGATATGCTACATACTATTGTTTGTTGTCATATTCAGGGTGGCTTATTACAACTGTTATCTTTACTTCTGTTAGCCGTTCACCTACTATTTTTCGTTCGACACGGAAACAGAACGGAACAAGCATGTAACCATCCTCCTCTCTATACGAACTTTGAACCCAATAGTAACACTGATCAACCCAAGCCTGTACCTCACGAAGCAAATCAAAATTCCCCAAAATAACAATCTTACTGGAAACAGCAACGGATTTGTTGTAAATGTACTAAAACGACAAACGCTGTTCTGTAAGTCACATTTCCCTGAAAACCTTTCAAATGCCACAAGTGTTTCTAAAATGGGTGAATTCCATGAGTAACTATTAGAGGATGTGTTATACATATCACTTATTGTATGAAGGCTCACCAGTAAAAAGTTACTCTCATGACACTTACCACTAAATCACCACTAACGCACACTTGCTGCAAAGCTCCTGTAAGCAACGGGTCGTTGAAGCTTGACGACCAGATTTGATTTGAGATGATACGAACCAATCAGACACGGTATATGATTGCTAACAGATCGACCAAGGTCAGTATCTTGTATTGCTGGTAAGAGTTGTAAATGTTAGTGTGTATTCAAGTCAAACTCTTACAGTCAACGAGTTAACTATTGAGATTATCAGCTAGTGGGTGACAGGCACTGTGTGTGTCCACTGAACGCTTCTAAAGGAGTACGGATAAACATTTTCTTGTCTGTAGTTACTATTTCGGACTGTAACTGGCATGTCTACCTTAATTTTCTTAAAAGTTGACAATGTTTCACACCTGACACCCACCATTTCGAATAAGATACTTAAGCTGAATTATTACATAACAATTTTCAATGATAAGTTCAACACAGTGTGAGTCGCGCCTGACCTCTGCACCCAAGAAAGCATTTAACGCAAACTATTGTCTAATTTTAAGAACGCCTACTTCTTGATAATTGAACCCAGTCGAATACTCCAGATCAATTCGTTAAAGGACGAAGCATTCGTGAACTATTCACCCCGAAAGTGGTAGTGAATACTAGGGATTATAAAACTCAGGTAGAATGCCTTATACCATGCATACAAGCGAGGGTACCTTTAGGCAACATCCTGTTATATCAATGTGACAAAAGTGCACAAGGTTAGGCAGAGTTCAGTAACCTTCACTCTAAGTTTTGTTTGCTTTGTCCTGTGCAATAACACAGATGGACCTTACACGATGATCTCTCGTAAATATGCCTAGACCTAAGTCATCCATGCCTTGCAGAACCATTGTCCTATGAAGATTCTGGCGACAAATTGTCACAGGAGGAATTAGGCAAGGATGACTTGTTCCTGTAACAGACTGCTATAGATTGGTGCTTTTTTATAGGGAAAATGCGAAATCCGTATGTTGACCCCTCTCCTGGGCACAGATTACCCAGAACGTGTGCGCGACCTAAACAAGAGAACCTCTCGGGTATCTTCCAATCGGAAGTCAAGTGACTGCTTAAGTAAGCAAATATTGTGATTGTTAGTGGTGAGCTTTCAATTACTTTTTCGTTCGTTTCAACCACTGCTTTTCGTGCTTCGACAACTTTTACGCCAGCTTAATGTTGTCTACATTTTGTATCGGATTCTCGGAAGACAATCGTCTTTAGAGGGTACAGGGACCTTAATATTTGATTTATTATGCAACACAGTCGAGCTATTCCGAAAATACATTCGGTTTGTCCGACTATTTAATACTGCTTAGTATTGACAGAAGCCTTGCTTATGGTTACGAATACTATAAGTAAAATGCATTCAGCCCTTATACGAATGAAATGTCTGTAAGCATGAACCTGGCATGAAGACAAAGTTGAGACGATTCCTATTGGTTGTGCTCACACATGACTGATGAGTTCGTTGGTGACCATACACTTACTCTATTCATCGTCTGACGCATTGATCTAAGGACTTGTTCGGGCAACAGTTGGGCGAGGGATTGGAACAATCAGTGTATCTGTTAGTAAACTGTATGTACTACAGACGACGGTTAAAAATGAAATGGTGCTTTCGAACGTTGAATCCTTTACAGCAAATTCTCAGCGATGTCTTGGTAAACAGGAATGCTTGTAGGCCATTTATAGAATCACTTTTATTTCGAGGAAACTATTTCATTACATGATCAAAACCTGCCTGATTACACTTCATTGTTCTATGGAATTTAAACAGTGCGGTGGGATTTGAATACATCATGATAATCGATACACGCTGATTTTAAGTTTATGGAGTTACAAGTGTCCCTCTATACTTAGTTAACGACACCACGCAATACGGCCATATTACTGTTTGCAACATTCAACAAATGAGGTTAGAAAGACTGATCTACTACTGAATCATTCACTGATAACGAGTAAGTGAGGTTGCCTATACGCTATTTGACAGAATGTTGTATGATTAATTGCTGTTGGTCTATAGTCATGTCATGAAATCACGCACGGATGTCCGATTGATTTCTTAACTTTCCAATAGTCTCCAAGGGAGATAGCGTGGAGTTGTGAATTCAGACTTTATAAAGTCATGCGGGTTGTGTCTAGACTATGGTCGAGAAATACTTGGATATGTCTTCAATAAATCACCTTTAATATAAATTTACTTTATGATACTGCTTTTGGCGGAACCGAACTGGTTTTTGTGACTGAAAACTTCAACACCCAATACTTGATTGTAGTTTTCCACTCTCATCTGAGATATCTTTTTCATTGAAACCACGGTCCGCGGCCCAAATAGATCCTACAATGTGCTATGTTCTATTATTCCATTCCAAAATTAGTCGGCTTTATTCAAAAACCTTACTCACATGCCTCCTAGTCTTATTCTTTCGGGTTTGCACTGGATAAGTGGTGTGAGTAGAACCACATGTGATGCAGCGCAAGCCGCTTATGGTGATGGTTATACACAAACGTCCTTTGGCTTCGATCACTATGACGGGCTAATCCTAAATGGATGCCACCAACCATTATTCCGTTTAATCTGCAGTGATCCAGCCCTTTGCATCCAAACGATTTATCTACTGGATCAAGAGGGCCCAGATCGTCAGTCACAGGACGTAAGGAACATTGACGTACCAGACAAGCGCATCTTGCATATGAACGGGATTTTCGGTATTGAAAAGTTGGTTATTGTTGTATTCAAGAACGACGGAAAATACCAGTAGTAAGTAAGCTTTATTAAAGCTACCGTTTCACGTAACGTTACGGAAAACTGTCAGTCCACACGGTTCAGGCAGCCGATGCCCGCATGTGTTATCGATCGCTTGAAGGTCAGAGCAATCTGAATGGCCGACTGCATGGCTCACTTGCATTCGATTGGACACAACAGTTATCAATCAGCGTAATCCTTTTTTTATTTGGACTTATTCGTCAAGTTGATTGCCACTGACGCTTATTCCGCAATCTGAGGACTAATGGCCTATATACATCACAGCCCAGTAACACTAACGAGCCGTTGCCTTTACTGCGACGTGTGGCGGTGGACGATCCTCTATGCCACCATGTTGCTTAGGCGTGAAGTATCGAGTTCGTCGACAAACCAAACACCGGAAAGCAAGTTAATCGGAGTCTGATAAAAACAGTCCCCTGGCCCTCCAGGTTAACAGTCTGAATAAATTTGAGCCATTTTTCCTTTCGAAAAGGCCCGAGTTTTAGTCCACCATTGTCTAATTGCCGTTAAAGACTTTGATATAAGGTCCTGATCGTCCTGCGACCTGTGTGTGAGCTTTTTGGTGGCGTCCCACTCAACATATCGCCTTGTTTGTTTTCACTCCTCAGCCGGACTGAATATTTCGGCCACATTATTGGTCAAACTACAGAGTTCTAAGACATTAGTTTACAGTGGTATTGGGCTATTGCGTGTTGACAATAGTGATGATTAGAAAACAGAAATAATAAACCATTATTGCCCGCTAATCACAATCTGTAAAATCCACCAATCAACGGTATTGAATTCAAACAGTACACGAACTAGTGAGGCTTACTAGTAGTACTCAACGTAAGGTCACACAGCATACTTGATTCGTTCATACCTATAGATGAACACAGTCTGCCAACAAATCATATCAAGAAGACGCTATATGCACTCCAATAGGTGCGTTTTAGGCTTTCAGCACATTCAAATTTCTAGAAAATGAGAAGTTGTTAGCTCAGTGAGCTTGTGTCAGATCAGAATAATTGGGAAAAACGTGGAGCAGTGTAGAAGATGAACACAGTATGCATCAAACAAAATGCTATTAATACATTCTAGAAGTTAATACAAGAATATTGGTTTTGTGAAGAAGCTGAGCTGGATGTATGATAACACCAAAACAGTAAGATAGAAAGATGTGGAAATGCATCAAAAGTTATTCGGATTAGAAAGAATTTGAGTGCAAATTTGCCGCATCCTATGAAACGTTTAAAGACAAAAATCGATAAAAAGTCAACAAGAATCACCGCTGCGATGTTACAGGTGCTTTGTGTATTTAGCTAAGCATAAAAGTTTTAGAAACAACTTTAGAGAGACAACAGGTGAACATTGGAAAGACACGTAATGTTTTAACGAGTTAGTGGATTAAGTGATGAGGGTTTAAGAGGGCAGGGGACTTGGGAAACCCGACACGGAAACACAGCCCTTGAAATTGATTTTTAAAAAATCCAGATTTGGTTACCGAGTCATGTTGTTAGTCGAGACTACTTTCAGATACTAAACACGAAGTTTCAATATTTAGCGTCTTATAATCCGTCCAGCTCAATCAAGAAGATATAGTATTCAAAACAGCCAATGTATCTAATCTTCGAGGCAATGCATGCTAGTTTAGAACCGCCTACAAAAACGGAAATCTAATATTGCCCTTAGGCCTTTGTGCCGCCATTTATTTTTCAAAGAAAGCAGAGGTGTCGGTATAGTTTACTTGTTTTAATCAGTGTGAACGACTGGGGGAAACTCTCAGCGCAGGAGTCACTTGATAATATTCCCTATAACCAGTGAGGGAATAAAGGGCTCGTGCGAAAACCGTAGGGGAACTAGACCGATTCCAACGCTAACTGGGTTCTGGCATTCATTGTGTTTGGTACACTCACTGAAACCTGAGACAGACAATGAGGAGAATCGAGCAGGGTTCCGTCCAGGACGAGGATGTATCAGTCAAGTTTTCCCTTTTCGCCAAGTTATACAGCGGTGTCACAAGAACTGCCGGTAAACAATCGGTGGTTAAGACGCATCCAACTTAGTGGATAGATCTACACCATAGAGTTGTTTAAAAGCAGGGGCGCGCCAAACAATCAGATAAACGGACTGTCTGCTTCTTACTCGTATACATCAGCTCAGCTTGGGACCTACGAGGAACTAGCAATTTCAGCATCAAGAGCGGCGTACGTCAGGATTGTCTACTTTCAGTTTCTTCGTCTTTTTGTCACAGATGAAATAATGTAAGATTGTCTACGTCACTCACAAAATGTGGGCGTGTAACTGGTAGAACAGCAACCGATCTTGACTATGTTTGCAATCACGTGTTCTTGCTTGACTACCTTCAAACGGTAAAAACAATGTTAGACCTCACCTCGTGCTCTAACGAACGCTTCGGAATGCATCTAGCAGCCTCAAGATGCAGTACTTTCACAAGGTTATTGGGATTGAGCTGATTTAAATTCAAGTAACGGATGTGTTAAGATTGTTAACCGGTTAGTGTATTTAGAAAGTTGAAGCGGCAGATATGAAAATGAAGGCTTGTATGACCAGGATAGAGGCTGTGTTTGCTGATCTCAGACATCTCTAGTAGAAGAGATGCACCTTTCCGAAGTGTAAGGGTCAGGTTTACAAAGCATCTGAAATGGTCCTGTTGCAGTGGAGTTGAGCGATCGTAACATATTACTCATGCAACTGCTATTCAGTAGTAGGATCGGAGCATATATTTTGACATGCTACAAGCCGCAGGAAAAGCGCAGGAAGGAAAATCAGAGTGCAGTGTCACCTATAGGAGTCCCTGCTACTTAATGAAACTGAGCATTGACGTCTGCGGCAGCCGAGACGGTCTGAGGCTGAATACCGCGTGCAAATGAGTGGTTTTGTTTCAGGTTTTGTTTCAATGCTTAATCCCTGTATTGCTTGGTCGAATAAATAACCGTTGCGCCATCCGCGTTCTTGGATCACAACACTAGTTTTTCTTCTTTCTGGATTTTGAAATATTTCCGAGTGACGTAGATGCCCATATCTTT
>JTDE01002840.1:87472-97625 GCA_014338405.1 Paragonimus skrjabini miyazakii | reverse complement strand
GTGCAAATGAGTGGTTTTGTTTCAGGTTTTGTTTCAATGCTTAACCCCTGTATTGCTTGGTCGAATAAACAACCCTTGCGCCATCCGCGTTCTCGGATCATAACACTAGATGTCTTCTAGGCTCTATAATTGAAGCAGGTTGACACAAGTAAAAACGGTCTCTCTGCCCCTAATGTCTCACCAAACAGTACTGCAAGATGGTGATTCGATGCTATCCACAACGTATAACACTTTACAGTATCTAGCGCGGACGTAGGAACATCCCAGCCTTGACTCATCATCTTGCACTTTGAAGGTGCAATATTTATTCCGTTGTGATCGGTCCTTGTCATGATCTGCGTACAGCTGACAGGGGTTGGGTAGGACAGTGCCAACACCAAAATGCTTAGGGTCTCCATGCTCACCTTCTAGGATATCGTCCATAAGAAGGCTGTATATGAAGACAGAGGTCGGATACTCGTATCAGCTACCAGTGGTATCAATGACCCGACGAGGATGTTGTCCAGTAATCCTCACCATGCAGGCAGCTTGAGTGTACAAAGTTGTTAGCAAAGTCGGATAGTCCCCTAAGATTCACTTATGAAGGAAACAGCTTCATAGTACGTTTCAAACTACCGAATCAAAAACGGAAACTTGGTCCAAAAATATCGCAACGATCATTTGTCTACATGAGACTGCCAACGTTCCCAAACCAATGAAAAGATAAAAGATGTGTTCAACTCGTCTTTGACCAGGTCGGAACTCTTCTTGTTTTTCTCATATACGGACTAATTTTGGCCGCGTGAACGAACTCGTTATAAAACTAAAGAACAACCCGGATGCCACGTAAATTATGTTAATATTTCTGTGGTTGCCTCGTTGACTTTGGGAACTCCGGTTATCACCTGCCAATCACTAACATCGTTGATATACCAAGAAATGAGAGGTCTCATCGCTTTGCATTTCAGTCAGTGGACTCTTCTCATCAGAAGACCGTATGTTCTGGAGGAGCCAGAATGTTCCATCTTATGGCAAGTTTTCGTTAACTGTTGCCTAATTCTTTCAGGAACAACTGGACTCGCTCGGTTCCAGTTTTCAATTTCCAGATCAAGATTGCATTATGGTTTATCACAAACTGCTTCAACTGGAAACAGACTATCACTGACTCTTTATCGGATCTTTCATTCTGGCCGTTTGTTCTCTGCGATAACTAATCCATTATTTTCCAATGTCCTAGATATTGACGACCTAACTTCATCAAGGTTCCGTGATCGTATTTCAAAAACAAGCCGTTCATTCCAGGAATAAGTCTGAAGAATTCCTTCCCTGTGATCGGTTCAGAATAACGAAATCTCAGTTTTATAACCGAAATTGCTTGGTATATCAGAACTTTATCGTCTTAAACCCGCAGGCGATTTGCGATTACTCTCAGTATGAAAACGTCAACCGAACATGTATAATCTCCATTTATCCAGCTTTCAAACACACCATATTAATCACCAGTTATACTTCTATTGCAGGAATCAAGACCTTGCTTGCATACTCCATGACTGTCTCTTTTGCATTTACTCTGCTCCAACTATCTCCATCACTCTTACTCCTCGGATAAACCGCTCATTCTGATGGACTTCGGAAGTGGTAACTTCAAGTTTGCTGGTTCATTTTCACTTTGCTCAGGTCAAAGACAACTTTGAACCTATTAGCACGGAAGTGACTTGTGATCGGAAGGCGAATAACGCCAATAAATGTATATATATATATATATATATATATATATATATGACATGTAAACGGCAGTGTACCGAATATACATGAACAACCAAAACTAGACAACAAAATGTTAGATATTAGCAAAATCAGGATATCACAGTAGAAATGATTCTGTTTACTGCAAATCAGCACTCGAGGCAGTGAAAGCTAGCGTGGTATGATTAACGGGCGCATTGATGTGAGAATAGCCATTGACTTTTAATTTGTTTGCTGTCTGAAGCTGTACAAGTCTGGCACTTTAACATTCCCATTGTAGCAATTGTGTGCCGTTTAGCTTATGTAGCGGTATTAAGTCAGGATGTGTTGTTCCGCGTGCTGCGTGGCAATGACTGCTCATTCTTATTGGTGCGTCGCACGGGAGTGTCTGACAAAAACTGAGTAGTTGTTGTGGCAGTGTTCGTGACCATGAGCCATGCCAAACACTGAACAAGGTAATGTGTTGATAGCGGCGACACTAACGTTGCGGATAGAGATGGAACTGCTGACCATGTCAGGCGTTTCACTTCAGGCGCTGTGTCGGGTCTTGATCGAATAAACACAGCCGTTTTTATAGTCTACATTGTCCCTTGACCTGTGGAGCATAAGGTTATCAACATCGGGACAGATTGCATATTGAGCACGAAATGCTAGAGAAACAATTGACATGATTGTGTACATGACAGGTTCAGCAAGGTAAGTAGGGAACATGTTCAGACAAATGCATTGGAAGTGTGCTGATGGGTTTACCTTGTTGGTTCAGTTGACGGCATAGCGACCTTTCGGATTCGAGTGAGGTCATTCGGACCCCTACAAACCTCTTCCTTCTGTTAAGACACGTGTTTTGAATCGATCGTAGTAACCTTCGCCATGAAACGTTGCTTGAGTTAGCTTTTGATTTGCGTAATGAGTCATCCTTGGTCTTCAAAATTTTCTCATTTTTCTCTGCCTAACGTTATGGCTCAGCAACACCATAGCTGTTTTCACGCTTTGTGATGTGAGTGCTACGAATCCATATAAGACTGATCATCATGAATAAAGCTGACTGTTGCGGCTTGTCAAACTTATCCGCTGCCGAAGACACTGTAACAAATGGATTGTGTGATACTGCGTCCAGACATCGAAATCACACGTACAGCGGAAACTTTCCGTTGACCTTCTTCAACAGAATCGGTGAATTGCAAGGAATTTTCATACCCTCAATTACTTCTCCCTTCAGCCTGTCGCATAACTGTCTTCCAAGCTCCTTCCCGAAGTGGACTGATATGTTGTGGAGCTCACGTGGTCTGAACCTCTCTCCCCCCAGTCAGGAAGATTTCATATTCAAGTCAGTTGGTAAATCCAAATGGTTCATTACCAGTTGTGAACAGCCCTCCAAATTTGTCGGTCCCTAACTGTATCAAAGAGCATGCGCAGCGTGGGATAGTTCAACTCTGCTCTTGATTGACCTGAGGTGATTCGCGGCTGGTCAAGTGTAATGATCCGTATTAAGTGTCAAACATTCCTCGTTTCAGATCGATCACAAGCCCAACGCTTTTCATAACACCAACCGGTCCGGTTGTTTCATAGGAATAGCGCAGCACAGATATTCACGATACGATTAGTGATAATAACTAAGCAGCGGGGGAGACAGACTTTCGATTAGCCGATCCACTGACAGTTATACCGTACACTCTAGGTTCTGTTGGGGAAGCGCCATATCCAGCAACCTCTGAGGATTATCGCCAAGGGGCCGGATTTCATTCGAATATGTATCCCTTTTAGCACCTACATTAATATCTGACGATCGGTCGGCCAGTCACCAGGGCATCCTTCTTGGTAGCCTACCCCATCTTCAAAGGACCTTTTCGTGCTACAGCAAGCACGACCTTCACGCTGTCATTCGCAAACATTTGCAGGACAGCCACATCCCCATGGTCAGCCTTTGACTACTTTAGAGAAGTCATCAGCATTCTCCAGATGTTCATTCGGCTGCGGCCTGGAAGCCCACTTCTTTGAGATAGTCGTGATACCAATTTTTGTGTCCAAAATACTGCTAGCACAAACCTGAGTTTATTAGAGATGTTTACGACGTCACAACTGTGGTTAAGCTCATTTGCACGCAGTGGTCGTCCTGGTTGGTAGCCAACTGAACGATATTCCAGTGGACACTTATTCAGGTTCCAGATATCTCTCCGTTGCTCTTCATGCGTAAGAGGTTTGACAATCTTATCTCCATCTGATAGGAATCAAAGAAGTAATCCTCATTGTACTCATTCGAACAGCTTGCTACTCATATACTTTCTGAGTAGTCCACTGAAACTGAGTAATGCATTCCGAGCCTGTCAGTAATGCTATCCACGTAGATCTCGACAACACAGCGTTACCTTCATCATGACACCCATATATAGAAAAGGTGTTCAATTAAGACATGTTGACGGCAAGTGAAAACACAAAGCGTAATAACAAGGCCACAAAACTGGAAAATGTTATGCGTCACTTAATGTTTTGGAAACATGGCTATATAACATCATACCAGATTCCACGAATAGCGCGCTAAATCTAAAAACACAGCATGACGCATCCCAGATTCTATCAACAAAAATGGCTAATTTTCGATCAGTCTTTTAGTAATTTGTAATTTTTTTCTTCCACGATTGCAGCGGTATTCATTAAATATCTACCGTTTAATGAAAAAATTATTGTGATAGCACAATCCGTTAGAGGAAAGCCGTATTCTTGCTTTGTCCATTTACACTCATCGGTACATGCTGGTTCCTAGTCCAGAGTTGCCTTTTTAGCACTGAAACGATTACAGTGACGTGGATGAACAGCCACGTGGGCTGTGGTGGCCAAAACACTGGGAACCTGGTGCCGAACGACCTGACCTGAAATGCGAATACATCCCCGTGCAGACTAGTCTGACTGTGGGTACAGCGGTGTGTTGAGGCCATTCGCTAACCCGACTGAGTTAGGAGGCCTGACCGTTAGGTAAACGCTTTGATTTGGAATTCAAATTTTTTTCCGGGTCGATATTTATGGGATAATCATTTAACCCCATTACCGCCTCATCGGTCTAACTGGGACGATTGTATCTGACACTAGCCGTGAGTTAGACAACACAGTCTCTTGGATCAGTACAGTGCGCAAGTCCGGCCAGCACTACATGATAGCAGAATAGATCAAGACCATGTCAAAAAGATAGCATAGTTTGTGGAAGCCAAAGAAAGTAACAGTTGCCACCCGATGACTTACTACTAAATTTGGAACCAACAATGCGCAAAACTGTTGAACACTCAAATATCAAGCACCAACCATACTTTTATGAAAATTATTCCTATTGTTCTGTAAATACTTACCACAAACTACTTCTTCTGTAATCCTTTCGCCGACTCTTAGCTTCGTACGTCCAGTATAGGAGCGACAGTTTATGTTTGAGTACTTATATACTTAATTGGAACCAAAACTACATTGATAGATACATATAGGTATGGAAGTGTACCTGTTCGCCAGTTCGGGCTTTCTTTCTAGACAAACTCCGTTATAACTACCGATCTGGTCTCACGTTCCGAAATGACTTCCGCTCATCATAGTTAGCTCACACAATGAATATGACGTTGTTATGAACGAAACTGTCAACAGCTTTTGATTGGCTACCTAGTAGTCGATTAATTATTTATACTAACCAAAAATAAGACTTTATCGAAGACAATCCCAAGAGCTGAAACTTCTTGGTCAGTCATTTAGTGTTTTGCATCTGGTCGTAGGTGGTTCATCAAGCCCATTTATGAGGCCAGTATTTGATCTATCTGTGGTTTGGTTCCGCATTTTATCGCATGACCTATGAAGTACGTTAGGTTACCTTGGTCATACAATCCGGTACGGTTGTTCTATTAATTTTCTGAATAGAAAATTCTTTCTCTTCAGACATCGGTTAAACGATAATGGTCCGTGAACAATGGGCTGACAGCCAGTTTTTCATACTTACAACTTGACAGGCTTCGAGGGTTCATTCGAAACCTTGTTCTTAAATGAATGGTCCTCAGCACAAACGAAGAGGTATTTTTTTCGTATATCTGGCTTCCGATCACTAAATCAGTTACATTCGAAGGAACCAGTGGCTTGAGTCGAATAGGTTTTCAGACACGAGGACTGGTCAACTGGTTCAGCTCGCTTCTATACCCAGTTTGCCGACAGTTGTTCCTGGATTTATCACGTTAACACTGTTTTTGGCCCATAGTCATCGATTTTTAGCTCATTGCAGCAGTTTTCAGCCCTTATCTTACCATCGATTGTAACCAGTGGCTATCTAAAACGGACAACATTGATCACCATCCATAACCCCCTACTCAGATAAACAATCAAGACTCTTGGGCTGGTATAGAGTCTAAACAGTTGTTGTCCTATGAAGGAGCACATTGTTACGTGCGTTAAGTTCATTGTACGCGCTTCAGTCAGTCAACCAACAACGAACGCAGTGTATGTATGTGTTTCCACTTCACACAAGCCTATCGCATGATTATTGCTGGCAATCTGACTTGAACTTTTGAAGAGATCTAATTTGTGACAAATTTTGGCTTCAACTGGACCCAAACATAAGCAAATGGGGAAAGCGTTCTGTGATTTGGACTGCGACGTCTCGCCGGCATCTCACAATTTTTCACATTTGGACACGCTAAATCCACCATGTCTTATGGAGTCTATTAAACGATCCAGGAGATTGATTATTCATGCAGAGTGCCGCAAGCCGT
The DNA here is from genome assembly GCA_014338405.1 of Paragonimus skrjabini miyazakii. Taxonomy (NCBI): domain Eukaryota; kingdom Metazoa; phylum Platyhelminthes; class Trematoda; order Plagiorchiida; family Troglotrematidae; genus Paragonimus; species Paragonimus skrjabini miyazakii. The sequence continues at coordinate 91,170 of JTDE01002840.1, read as the reverse complement.
TGACTGTGGTAGCCATCATCATCACCGTCTGTCAACGAAATTATACTACTGTTAGCTAAAAAGTGATTATCAAAAACGGAAAACGGCGGTTACCAGTCGAACGAGAATGAAAACGTAAAATTACGACAATGAGACCTATTCACCAAGTCAGGTGAAGGGAAAACTCAATGATCACAGGGACTGAAGCGATAGTTATTAGTAGAAACATTTAAAGTCATATTGTGGTGGATTATCAAACCGGAGGTGGGAGCATTCCAACACTCGGCGGAATACCTCCACGTGGGGGTTGGGGGTACGTCCAAAAGCCCACAATGAGCGGATCGGGGACAGCATGGGCGACCGGATGAGTCATCGCTCGACTGGACCGGACCAACGGACGAGATATGTCAGGCAAAATGGGATGTATGACCAGATCGGGGGAACAATTATTCCAACACTCAGAGGGGTATCTCGACACGGTCGTAGAATATCGTCAGAGCCTGAGGTGGATAGATTGCGGGCAACATGAGCGGCCGGACGACTCTTCGTTCAATGAGATCGGATCAACGGACGATGAATGGTAGGTAGAACTCCCCCCGACAGAAGGCGTCGGCCACACACACAAACCGGGCATAAGTTCACACGACGTGTGAGCGAAAACCGGGGCTGTTGTGGCCCTGAATTCTAATACATAAACGCGAGCGCGCGCGTAGCATCGTAACTAGCGCGTTGGCGATAAAGATTATGTTTTATTGAACGCCTTTTCGCTGCAAAATAACTTTACAGGTGTGAGCACGAGAGCTATGAGAAAAAACGTGTAGAATAATACTGTAATAAAATGCAGTTCAAAATCTACAGATCATTCATTCAAAATTTAGCTCCAACCATTTAATTGAATGACGCGCCTGACTTCCCTCGAACGAGGGGAGAATACTGTTTATATAAGATCAAGCAAAGTTGAAAATATCAAGATTTTATCTCAAAAAAATGAAAAGTTTTGATCCCAGCGAGGGAAAAGACTAAGACATCAGGGGAAATGTTTCGTTCTCATCTAAAAGTTAAAATATGCACAGTTTGAGTGACAGATTCTTCATCTCAGTATCAAGGTTTACAACTGTGGACAGCTGCAAGTGATTATTGAAACCTGGTTGGTGCAGTTTCACAGCAATTCTCTTACAATTCATACTTCATCAGTCATTGCACGTCTAGGTGTAGATTAGGTCAGACAATAATTGTGTGCTGATGAATTGTTTCAGGATGAATTGTCCTTTAAAGAATTTTCATGACAGAACAGTTTAGTGTATGGCATGACCATTTTCAACCATTCCGTTTAATGTACGACAATTGTTGTAGCTTTTTATGGTCATTAGTAGTCGCATTCAGTCCAATTATTGAGTCCTATGAAAAAAAACTGAAATTCCACACGAGGCATATATATATATATATATATATATATATATATATATATTCCTGGTGGTAACTCTCAAACTTGGCAACTACGCAACACACCCTCAAATTCTATCAAGTCGCCCAACACAGTGAATTTCTAATAAATAGTTCGGCAGTTTGTTTAATTTGAGAGAAGTCACAATACTTCGTAGCTTAGCTGGTACAGCATATGCCGTGTGTGAGTATGCTGTTTCTCTCATTGGTTCGAATCCAGCTGAAGCCTCAATTTTTTACAACTGCGTCTTTTCTAAACTATGACTTTCGTCTCCACTGGTTTCCGTAGTGTTCACCTACCAATCATTTGCGGTAATGTTTTGTCCGCCAGATTCACAAATATCGAGTGACTGTGGTTAAGTCTACGTTGCGCTGTCCCACGACCTTACTTGTCAACAGTCTGTACGTACCGCACACAGATTTTTGTACTATGCTGTATAATATTGATGTGTGTAAAATGTAAGAACAATCGCCTTCAGAAACTTACACATTTTTTCTCTTTATACATTGATAAACAAAAGATCATTCAGAATAGCTGCGCCAAACATGAAACACCCTGAGGGGAAATGTTCCTAACGTGTTGGTTGGTTAAATCGGTCATGAGTGTGATAACTTGAATGTTTCCTTGGTATTTTTACTTATTCGAAGTCTTCAGAATAACCACTTGTCTCCAACCGAATATAGTACCTTGGTTACCTTTTAGGCAACATGATTACATTTCATAGGGTAGTTTACAGTAAAAGCACCTGCAAGTTGATTACGCACAAAGCGACAAGTACGTTGTGCTTTTGTATACGAACTTGTCCGAACATGAGTCTTGGTCTGTGGGCACACGCTGGGCAAATGTGTTTTCGTACTGTCATACCATTGCCTATCTGAGCATCCGACCACCCATCTTTGTGTCAGGTAAACCTTTACATGATCTCGAACAGCGTGTACACTTTAAAACGGCCCAGTTGTCACTCACTCTGTTAATGTCAATGCAACAGAATCAGTCCATTCTTACTCTTTCTCAGTCACACAGAGAGATTGGACGGCCAGCTTGCAAACATTTCTTAGCACGGAAACGTGCGTCAGTCAACAGTTTTACCTCAGCAATGAAATGTCATTGAAACGAATCTTTTCCAATATAATCGACAATGGAAGTTCACCGATCAGGTCAAAGTGCGCGTTAACGAATCGTTTTAGCCGTAAGACGTTTTCTATTGAATTTATGTCTGAAGCATATTAGTTACAAGTTCCGCACCAATCAAATTTCATTGCAGTGAGTTTTGAATATATCTGACAGTGTACCAACTGTGAAATGGCGACAAAATAGAGTAAGAATTTAATAACGTTTCAAACATACAGATTCAAATTAATCCAGTTTCATTCGCTTCTAACATCTGAACAAACTACTCAACGTTAACCATTTTAACATCCCCACTTTTCAATATACTAATCAAATCAGAAGACCGAGTTCACTAGTTAGTAACATTATTTTGTGTGAGTTTATAACCTGTGAGACCATAATGAGACCATAAATTCAAACTTACCCGCCATGGTTAAAACCATGGCAGACAGAGGGGCAACGATTGACAGTTTTCGTACACACGCCTGGTTTACGTACTTCAAGGTGGAACAGTGTCTCAAGAAGCTTCATGTTGGGTTTGTCACCTGGTATATGTAGCAACCTTGAACAAAATGTAGCAATTCCTCCCTTAAACAGTCCCCCAATAAAATTCAATTCTTCAGTAAGACCACAGTCGTCCGTTCGCCTGAAGCGCCAATAATAATAGAGGATCTTTTAAGGACAATTCCCAAATCCGTCCATTGACCGTAGCTCCAAAATTAAGTTTATTCATTTACTCTCCCCCAGATAAAACACAGCAGTCATATCCACATAGCTTTTCCGCAAAACCTAGGGTACTATTTCTCAGGTCAGATGATACATACACAGTCCGAGATGTCATCATGCCGTTGGTGCCATCAGCCTTGCATAAACAAACGCCAATCCTGCTACATCTCAGAAGAGAGGACGAATCACATCAATTGACATCTATCACGATAACTAACCTATGGTATTGGGTTCGCCACGCCTCGATCCCAGTTTGATGCCAGCAATACACGTATGATAACAGCCTTGAACAGAAAAAGAGTACTCAAAACATTCCAAAGTAGAAATAGCACTCAGATGATCCCAACCAATTTAGCTGAGTTATTTCGATTGGGATGAAGAGGGTGGTTAACAAATCACAATAACACGAGGTGGAAGAGAGGGATAACAATCGAGTTCT
>JTDE01002840.1:45717-56734 GCA_014338405.1 Paragonimus skrjabini miyazakii | reverse complement strand
AACAACAACAACAACAACAACAACAACAACAACAACAACAACAACAACAACAACAACAACAACAACAACAACAGTGAACAGTCGGCTTTCAAAACAACAGTCAGATGTAAGAAAGCAACCAGGTTGGTCCGAAATTGAAAAAATCACGAAACTGCCCCGTGCTGTCCAACCGCAAGTTAGCCGAATTGTGCTCTCCGAATTAATATCGACGGAGAATTGTGATTGATATGACGCACGCGGTGGCTTCGGTCATGAGTGGTAACTGGACTAGCAAGTGGCCGACCAGCCATGCGATTTGTTGAGAAATTGTTTGTATTTCGATCACGAACGCGGTAATTGTCATAGCAACACGGCTTACGTGTTGTGAATGTGTCGTCTTGCAAAGGTTGTGGGCCATCAGTACTTCCGACCGGACCACCATAAACAATATGTGATCACGCACACTTTGTGAAAAACATAGAAATGACTCAGTCGTTTTTCAGTTGGTTACTTGAAATTTCTTAAATGAACGTGCAAACTATGTTATAACACCCTATGACTATGATGCGTAATTATGCGGGTACATTGATAAAACAGAAAGCAGACTACTTCAGACAACTCATCTCGTGATGGCTATGATAAGATGTGCATATTTCAACAAAATGGTTTATGGAACCTACGGGTCGGAAAATCTAGCGTTGACATTAGCCACTATCTCACTACAAAGGTAAAAGATGTCAAAAAACCGGCATGGATCGGCCGATGGAATGGATCAGGTCACAGACACACAAACACACACACACACGACCGCACACGGTAAAGACCAAACTGTTGGAGGTGCGGCAAAGCATTGAACCGAACAGCTGTTTCGTCAATTAGTCGGTATGCGAATAGAAAATACTATCCTGGTTAGGAATCTTTTCACGTTTACTGATGAGTCATACGTGTACTTGTTTATGCTGAGCGGTACCACGATTATTCACACGGACAAATTTAGTAGCCTGTCAGCCGTGTAATCTGTTAGTGGACCGTACTAGAAACATCGCAAATCAAAGAAAGAATCAGTTCGAAATTAGGGATGTCTCAGATAAACTTACATCGGTGGTCGAAGGTGTACAACGATTATCGTTTCTACAGTGGCTACAATCGATTGCCTGTTTAAGGTTTGCTTATAGATTACAGTGAAATAGTGTGTCTCTGTAATCTCTAAGTTGTCGCTCTCGCCGTAGTGATATAATGGATCATGTTTCAATCGTTTAAGAATGATTCGTACATACACTTAAATGTTTATCAGATTAGGAGAAACCTGATTGTGAAAAAGTTGAACTTCGGCTGGAATCGAACCAATGGCAGGAATGGTATGCCTAAACGTGGTAAACATTCTACCAGCTAACTCGCGAAGCCACGCCTGGAGCTTGGAACTTTCATACTGTTTGACAATTGGTTTATAAATTATATTCTTCTGTCAAGCAATTAATTGTAGGTCACTGATGAGTTATCGGGGATTTGGTTAATTTCAAGATGAACATCACCCACAATTGATCGCAGTTGTCCCATTCCCAAAGATATTCCAGTCGACCCCTTTCGAAAAGAAGCACTAAAGTAGTGTATATCTTTGCCACTGCCGGGACTAGAACCACGGCCAAGCTGTTCATGAGGCAACCGTGTTTACCACTGCGCCATTGACCTCACGTTAGGCACGACCGAATTATCATATGTGAACGCTCAACCACTTTGCTTGTGAGTAATGATCAGGTTGCCCGACCGTCTCGAAATGGAGACACAGTTACTGTCTGATGATTCCAATCGATAACCCCGCAATTAGGACTTCCTAGACAGGTCGAAATCTCCGATCTCATTAAACCTGCTAGGCGATATTTTAGATTACTGATGAGTAGTCGGGGATTTGGTTAATTTCCAGTTGAACATCACTCACAATTGATCGCAGCTGTCGCGTCCACATAGACTTTCCAATCGGCCCCTTTCGAATAGCAGAAGCACTAAAGTAGTGCATATTCTCGTGCTTCTTTTCGAAAGGAGCCGACTGGAAAGTCTATGGGAATGCGGCAGCTGCAATCAATTGTGGGTGATCGTCAACTTGAAATTGTAGGTCAGTTGGGAAAGCATAATATTGTTTTATCGTAACTTTTACAAAACTATGCCATATCCTGATTTTACCGATAGTCGGTTCAGATAAAATGGAGGGTATTGTTTGAGTCATCTTATTTGCGTGTACGTATGTCGGTATATTTATTATATAGGTAGATGGTAGTAATCCAAAAACAGTGTTAAAAATGGTCTTGACAAACTCATTAGATCATTTGAGTATGTACTCATTCAGCTAGGAATTATCGAACGTATCTCTCTCGTCACGTCTTAGGACTCAGTTGCAGGGTTTCGATATTTTCCAAACAAGTAGGTCAAGGTGGGTTGAACTCGGATTATTCTAGTCTCATCTTAAGATGTTCTTCAACTCCATCCTTCCAAAGGTCAGGTCCATACCATCGCTACGCACCAGTGTCATCTGGATTGTATTTTATTTGGTCAACTAAGATTACACCTTTCAAGCGACCTGCTTATGAGATAGGAGTCCCTCCGCTTTTTAAAATAAGCTTTATGTGTTTGCGATTGAGAAAACTGCAACTGTCCATCCATAAAGTGTTCAACCAGAGATCGTCTTTTACTTTTCTCTGTATGATTGTCTTGTAGATGTCAACAAACACTGTACAAAGCTCTGTATTGAGATAAGCTACTGTTAAGTGTTTCCCCATCTGTTTCATTCTAGCAAAAAGGCTTTTCTTCGTTATGATCGCTTACCTATGAAGAAAAACCCTTTGAAAGGTGATAATTGACGGATTTTTCCTCCTATAGTGTTTTGTCCAGCTGTCATCTACTCAAGTGTGTTTGCAAATTTGCCAAAGTCTGATCTTTACTTGACTCATTTAACGTTAGGTGACGTGAACTTACAAGTAGTCAGTATGTTACGTCAAACCATGTGAAAGGATTACATTTTTCATCAAATATTATCAAAACTTCGTGTGATAAATGCAGACATCCTTGACGATATTATTGAGAGTGTGCCCATGTTACGGTATTAAGTAACTGGCTTGTACTGCAAGACAGCTTAGTGTTGTGATCCAAGAACGCGGATGGCACAAGGGTTGTTTAGTCGACAAAGCAACACATGGGTTAAGCGTTTAAACAAGACTTGAAACAAAACCACTCATTTGCACGCGGGGACCATTATGGGCAATGCTGTACTCTGATGTTCCTTCCTGCATTTTCCCTGTAGCTTGTACGATGTCAAAATATATGCTCTGGCCCTACTACTGAATAGCAGTGGTATGAGTAGTATAGTACGATCGCTCATCTTCACTGCATTAGTAGATCTTAGTCCAATTACTGGTATCAATCAGCAACGAATTAATTCTGTTATACCATTAGATTCTAGTGTCGTTTTTCACTATGATGAATGTTTGTAATCAATAACTAATGAATATTCATTTGCATTAACTAGAATGACTTTAAATTTGATGTCTAATTCACAGATATACTAACAGAAGATGGGATGTCTCTAGTCAGGAACTTGAAGTTACTTGAATCACCACTTACTCTGTTGTCTATTGAGGCGTATGCAACCAGTCAACTTTGAAATAATTGAGTGAGCTAAGTCTCGTCTGCTTCGACGCGGATAGGGTCAAAACATTAGTAATACTATTAAACTGTATAATCAATCTTCTAGCTACATTGCCACATATTCATAAATTCAGCTTTGAAGCAAGCTTATTACAGATAACATTTAATCTTATCTACAGAATAGATCACCGCTTTGAGAAACTCCAAGTTTCTAGGCTGAATGTGCAGTAAGTAAACAAGATTAGAATGTTAACGATTATATAAGGGGGAACGGGACTATTTTACCAAACTCTGCTTGGCGTAATCATTTTATACAGGTTAAATCTTTCATGAAATCGAATAAATCGTTGTCTACTTTTTCAAACAGTATATAACTTATCTTGTTAATTCGATAACTTGGCATCCTGTTGTCACAGATACTTATGCCCGACGCACTGTTTTCGGAAGCCAAAGTGTTACACCTGTGAAAGATGGGTTATGTTAGTTTTATTTGCAAGTGATAAAAAAATTGACTAACTTAGAAACTTGTCACATGTCTTGACATGCAGTTGGACAGTTTAGCAATTGCCCTCAGTAACCTTCACATTGCCATCCCTAAATGTCTACAACTTTTGAGTGGTGATGAGTATGTACATCAGTTCGTTACTGACATTCATTCGTATCATAATGTGACCGTAACTGGTTAGGTCCGGAACTCGACAATGAGTTGTGTCAATTCACACTGATTATTCAACCTGTACAACATCAACTGTCACTCCTCTGAAATGTGACTGAAAGACTCCCCAAAAAAATATTTTTTGATCCAGACAAACAGTTGTATTTACGGTTCGACTAATTTTTCAGAAGTAGACCATAATTACACTTATTGACATGTTCTCTTCGAAGTTAATTCTAGTGAGCTTACAACCATAAAAAATTTTTAAAATACTTTCGAAACAATTTCTCACCCTTTTGACTGGAATTTGTTCGGGAAATTTTCTAAACGGTTACGAGCCTTGATGTCAACATTTACTAAAACAATGTGTTAGCGAATGTTTCTAATAGACATTAGCATAATGAACGATTGCTCATATCAGATCATAAATTTTTTGTTGATAACGCTTAAACCAGCTAAGGATATAACTCTAGACTAGTTTTAGCTGTCTATTTATATGGCATGCGGAAATTGACTAGCTCTTTTGGTAAACACTGATCCATCAACCAGTTTGGATAGATTGCAATCTATTGCTGGAACTTTGCTAAAAATACCACAACGTTTCTAACTATTTCGTGTGAGGAAAGTATCACTGTAATACTCGGAATTAGGGACTTCGAATAGCCCTGGAAAATGTACTGAAATTGAAAACTCCCACGCAGGTAACAAGGAGAAAACTAAGCAGTTCTTATTCATGATACAAGTAGCCGAATTTATGGATGTACAACAGAATTGAAAAAGTCATAGTCTGTCATTGGATGGTCGTATTGGCACACACAAAGTCACAAACTGAACGCTCATTAGTACAATACAGAACAAAATCACTAGCGAATAACGGAAGGCATGGTATTATGTGATGATGACTATTGCCTCATGTCCTCGGTGGTCAGGAGTGTTTCCTATTTCTGATGCAGAATTTACGAAGCATGTTTTGAAAACCCACTCACCCTGGAAGTTATACCTCTAATTTTGACAACTGATACCGACAATCAACTTGCTAACAAAGCACTACAAAACAAATCGACAAAAATCGGTAAACATTTCCTCGCTGTTCCTGTATATCCTCAGTCAAAACGGCCGGTCAAAAACTTTGTTCGAACCCCAAAGAGCGCTACCAATGGTATCCAATCGACGAGTTCTAATGAATTCGACAAAATTATTGATAAGTTTTTGCCTTACTGTTTCAATACTGTTTGTGAAGGTTCATCTGAACATTTTGAAGGAAAAATCCTACCATCCAGTTTACGACGTTCAATCTGCAGATGCTATTCACGATCATTTGTTTGGAACTAAATATGTTACGGACTATTGATTAATTAAAAGAAAACACTGATCTGGCTATTTCTTGAAATAGGGTACATGTGTAGTGGATTACCAAACCGGAGGTGTGAGTATTCCAACTCTCAGCGGAATACCTCAACGCGGCGGCGAGACATGTCCAGAAACCCACAGCGATCAGATCGCGGACAACACGGACGACCGGACGAGATCGGACCAACGGACGAGGAATGGCGGGCGAAACCCCCAATAGAAGGTGTCGGTCACACATACAAATCGGGCAGAAGTTCACACGACCTGTGAACGGAAACCGGGGATGTTGTGGACCGGAATTCCGATTCCTAAACGCGAGCTTGCGTGTACCATAGCAACCAGTGAGTTGGACAATAAAGATTATGCTTTTTCGCTACACACGGAACAAAATACGTGTCATAAATAAATTTCCGCTTCCTCTATATCATATTGCCAAAACTGAAAGAAATCTTCCAGAAAGATACGATAGGGGTCAAAATACTCCTATACAGATTTTACTGCTATTTACTCAAATACATCTTACATTTTGCCGCAACTTGCCCCAAGTTAAAGGCAGCCCATCTTCTCGACAGTAAACCACACTAGTAGTTTCTTACATTTCACTTAATGATTGTTGCGAAAGTTCTATCAAAAGTTCCCTCAAAAATGCCTATTTTCTGATATTAAAAAGATAATTCAATTATCATTTTTTGCTGCACTATTGTGAAAATTTGTTTCTATTTCCTTACTCTCATCTTGCCGCTCGGTGGTGTAATGACCTTGACGTGAACTAATTTCCGTGATTCAAATCAGAATGGCAATCTGTCCATATCAAACTCAGGCCCGGCGCTCGTAACTGATCTTTGATTTGGGTGTCAATACACATCTCCTTCAGGTAGCACGTTTCCCATACCGTGTTGATGTGTTTCGGATCATAAAAATACGAATGTTTTCATGTCTGTTTTTCTTGATGTTATCGTTAGTTCTGGTTTCGTTGGCCTCATGGCTATAACAGCATTGTGCTCGAACGAACAATACTGTTCTTTATACATGTGAACTGTGGCGAATCATAATGTTGTTTGATGGTTAACTTTTTCCGACCATAAGCGGACGATTCGGGATGAGAGTTTACATCCACGTATCTACAAGAACTGACGGTTACGAGACCTTCACAGCTCTCGTCACAACGATATTGATTAACTTTTGCTTTCGTAGGGTTTACACAAAAACGTTCTGCTGATATACAGAGTAGTAATACTGAATTTTCCAGAAAGTACGAACGTAAGTGACCGGGAACAAATTATTTGATTCAATGAAGCCAGTAAGATAAATGCGCATAACATTACGATTTTTGCATGTCTAGCTTAATAATCTATACTCATTTTCTAAACTTTATTTAGTCACCTTCCGAATTCTAATCCAACAATGAACTTCGGTAAGTTAAACTGTCAAAGTTGATGCAAAAAAAGTAAACTGCTAACTGAAACTGTCTTGTCTAACTTGATTCACTACTGAGTATCTTTCCTTCTCTGCGATTAACTCTGACAACATGAAACATATCCTTGCAAACGTTGCGTTTCCACAAGAAATGCCTGTGTACCAAACCCTTTATCTAAATCCTAATTATGGTCCTTCGCAGTACGAACAAACCAAAATCTAAGTTTAATTTCCTCCACTTACTCTGGTCTAATTTGTATCGCTTAATGTATGCGCCCATTTAGAGCCAGCAGTGTGAATAAGTGTTTTAGGAAAGATCAGTGAGTGCAAACGTAACATAATTTCGGTCAACTTACAGTATTGCATTAACCCTGGGAAAAATTGCAAAAAGTCTGCAAGTGAATGAACGGAGCAGAACAGATTATCAACAGATTGACTAATCAGGCGGGTCGGGAACAGTTTGAGTTACACAATATCATTCTCTGTTTAAATCTAGGGCTATAAGTGCGCATAATGTTCAGCTGACATCGAATGTTTGGCAGAACGATATTGCCTTGCAACATGTTTGCGTGTATCATCCTCGTACTTCGCTGCATGTTGTATTCAGCATGAGATTTGAACTCCGGCCACGTTTTCATGAGGCCACCATGGTGACCACTGCGCCACTGTCTTCACGTACGAGTTATCATATGCAAGTGCACAGTCATTCGTTTGTGGGTAACTGACAGGTTGCCAAATATCCTCGACAGGAGACACCGTTACTACCTGTTAACTATAACTTCGCGACTGTGACTCCTGAGTCAAACTGAAGTCTCCAATTTCATCAACTCTACTAAACAATACACGGGATTGGTTATGAGTCTTTGGGGATTTGGTTAATTTCAACAATTTCACATTTGATTACAGTTTTCGAATTGGGACAGACTTTTCAGCCATGCTTTTTCAAGCGGACATGTGAGATTTGAGCTTCTCTCCCGTTAAAGTTCATCTAATGAATGTTCCTGTCACATCCAAGATTGGGACTTTTGACCAACCTTTCATAGGCCGACGGCGTTGGCGACTCAGTCACTGACCTTAAATTAGGCCTGACCAATTTATCACATCTGAAAGCTCGTAAATTTTTGCTTATGAGCAAAGAGTGGGGTTAACAGGACGGTAATTGTGTCTTCTATTGAGATGATCTGGTAGCCTGATCATTTCTCACAAGTGAAAATGGTTGAGCTTAGAGTGAGGTCAGTAGCTACCGTAAGAAAGTATGGCAAAAGTTCTAGTCTAGGTCATGGCAGAGATATGCACTACCAACGGATTCTAACAAGAGAGAAACTCTAAGATAGTGCTTCTTTTCAAAGGGTACTGACTGGAAGATTTACCTTAATGCAAAAGCTGTAATCGAGTGTGAGTTATGTTCCTTATGGAAGTTGTCTATATTAACTAACTGAGAAAGGGGTACCGACCAGCTTCACGTAACTACGGCCAGTAAAGATCTTGATCAACAAATCATGAAAAGCGCATACGATGTGGCTCCATCTAGAAAAATTACCTGTAAAATTTTCAGTAAATTAATAGTTTTATCTCGTGATGTTTTCGGGCGAATATTTTTGCTCTCTCTCGTTTTTTCTTGCGTATACTACATTATTGTTGTTTTCTCAATCAATACAGCGACAAAATGGACTCACAGTAGCAACTGAGCATCAAGGTTATTGCACACAAAAACGCACAATGTCATTCGCTAGCTTCAAAAGATGAGCGTTGTTAGTTTCAACATGCGGCCTGATGTAACATTAACGGTCATTATGATTGCAAGTAGACCTTTAAACTAACAAGCTGTAAACTGTTAGACGTTCCGTAGAGATGACACATGTACATGGATAATAGATGATCAAAGTGAGCATTAACGAACTGTCACAACTGACTGGAGCTCAGATTAGCTACTCGAGTTATAGTAAACGATGAATTTGCAAAAGTCAAACAGGTCTTTAGGTACTCTTTTCTGGGCGCATAAGCCTATGTCCTCAACAGTTTTCTTCTGCGATAGCTCATTAAAAATGATTGTACTTCGGCTGCTGTCGACGTGAAATTCGCTTCGTCAAACAGCGAAAAACACACGGAAATGTCTTTTCCAGTAAAAATGCCATTGAATCGGCTCTAGTACAATCGTGTACTCTGTCGGAAGACTTGAGTTCTAACCCGAAAGCGTGAAAACGTAGACACCAAAACGTTCATTGCAAATGTATACAACAGGTGATGCCAGAAAAAGTAGCCAGGAGAGATAGAGCGAATCAGCCACAACGACCACATATGGCAGCCGTGACATCTGTGAGAATCAAATCACCGAATTTCAACAAACGGACCAGAGAACATTGCATATAGGGTGGAAACATGCAGGCTTCCGAGCTCGTAGCTGCAATCTAACTGGCTAAGTAGAATAGGGTAGAATCATCAACACAACACTAACTCTGCCTCAGATACTGTGGATAGAAGTATTCTAGCCTCACTACAAACAGATGACATTCAATTATGCTGTAGGTTTGCACACCATCGAAGGTGTTGATATGCATGACCATGAGTCGAGCACCACAGCGCGATTCCCTTTGCCTGATTGGCTAGGAAATGCGCCTCCTGACGATAACGAACTCATAGAAGCCGAAACAATGAGATGATCGAATGGCATTAGTAATATCATTACTGCGTGTCGTCGCGTAAAAATCAGACAATCTGGAAGTTATTCACTACCGGTTGTGGCTGAACACTGAGCTGAATGTTGTGGATGAATATTGAACACTAAATAGTCAACCGTTTATGTTCACACCACGATATTTGTTACTCTTATCAGTGTACAAATAATCCGATCTCCATGGATGCTTAAGACAGAGACGAAATGCTGATGGCCGTTTTAGAGGTAATCACTTCTCAGCAACAACGTACTTTGCCTAGATGTGTTAGATCAATGTTCTAATCAATCGCAAAAGAACTCCCGGAAATTCTGTGGTAGACCTATAGGAAGCCAGTACAGAAACACTGTGCCTTTCAGAGACATTCACAACCAAGTGAAGAACCTTTCCACATCGTGAGGTCACTTTCTAAACTTGGATAAAATGCGTTCTTTATGTTCAGTTGCAAAAATGAACACCGTTCGATTTTGCCCGAAAACGTCTCGTGAAAGTTCAGAATTTGCATAGTCATGTAAGGTACTCCCGAACTCAGATTTGTCCGCACACTTAATCATACTGCCTTGATCCTCAAGGGTGTGAACATAAACCAGAGAGCTCAATAAGGGGTTGTTGCGTGGACCTATACACATGTCTACTCTGAGTAATGCCCCCCAATGGATACACTAACAATAACAACAACAAGAACAGTGGTAAACTGAATTACTACATCAACCTATACCGACAAGTGCATACGAATAATTAATGTCTCAGTGAGCTAAGACTTGTTTAGACAGACATCTATATGAAGTAGGAATGTACCCATGATTAGGAAGTGTGTTAATGTACAAAACTACCGCATTGACTATTTCACTCATTCTTGTTGCTTAACTTTTTGCATCATCTGTTGTGAGCAACATTCAGATTACTGGTATAATACAGCTCAATTCATGACTAAACGTTTTGATAGCATTCAATCACATCACTCCCAAAACGTGCTACTTTTTTCTCAGTGGTGTACTGTTTTAGATGAGACCCAATTGTGAAAAGTCAGGGCTTCGGCTAGATTCAAACCAGCGACAAAAGCACCATGCCTAAACGCGGCAAGCGTTCAACCAGCTGAACTACGAAGCCACACCAGCAACTGGGAAATTTCACATTTGGACATCTGGTGTATTATTTCATGACAAAACTAAGCGAACGTAACTTGGCTAATCTTTCGGTTATTTTAGTTTGAGAAATCCTGCCGGGGCAGTCGATCCCCTGGATCATTTGGTGGATTCCATATGAGACAGTGGGACGGATGGGTAACCGAGTCCAAATGTGAAATTTC